>JAQQZZ010041932.1:0-10374 GCA_030265115.1 Mopalia vespertina | reverse complement strand
TAAAAGGAGTTCCGTTAAGCTTTCAAGAATTAACGAAAGAATACGTGAATCCGGCCACAAATGAAACAATACATCCTAAAAAAAAAAAAGCAAAATATAATATTCGCAAAAATTTTCGCTGCGAGCAGGGTTCGAACCTGCGCGGTCATTGCCCATTGGATTACAAGTCGAACGCCTTAACCACTCGGCCATCACAGCTGATATCGGTTGTGACCAAACATTTTATAGGAGGAAAGTTATTAAAAGACCTCATCCTATAAGGAATAACAAATAATATATACACGTATTTACAAACTTTTCGCATAATAAATTTCTAAAATTAGTCGTGTATAGCTTATACGAGTAAAACCGTAAATTCTTTGCATTCTTAATTAATCATTAAATATATTAAATAGATAAATCAATCAATCAATCAATCAATAACTATGTGAATAAATATTATATTGATGAATCATTAAAAATAGATGAACGAAAGAATACATGAATCAAGCCGCAAATAAATGAATACACTCTCAAATTAAGAGGCAAAATATAATATTCGCTGGGAGCAGGGTTCGAACCTGCGTGGACTTTAACTCCGAGAGATTTATCTATTAATTTAATCTTGGGTTGAAATTATGCAATCCAAAACTGGCCGGCGGAGCTACCTTCTTTGGCTGAAAACAAAAACCGTCGAAGAGTCATACCAAATTTGCATCTTGTAATTTGCGCCAATTTAGCAAATGATGTGCTGGATGGCAGATATCATCTGACATAGTATTTGAGAATATAATGAGCGAAACATCAACTAGGCTTTAAACAATACACCTGTTCAGATAGTTTGCCAGCAAAATGGTCGCTAATTATTTCACATAATCATACATCCCTTAAGGGATTCTTCCTTCGTGTGAACGTCCCAAGAGGACAATTAAAAATGGAAGTATAAACTGAAAGCGAAACCTCATAACATAATGCGAAATTCTTCGCCAAATGTGCGATTTTTGATTCTGCAATTATTGGGTGACCGTCATGATCAATTCAAACGATTATTATTAGGATATACAAGTTGTGTCAGGCATACAAATATGTAAAACGAAAAAAATATAATTATATCCAGCTAAACGACAATGAATTTCAAAAACCCGTATCGAACATTTACAGTGCCGCTATTTTACTGTCTTACAGGACCGATTCAAAAATGTATCAGTACGAGGTGTATCTATGAAATAAATAATAACTATATTTCAGTGCGCTGTAGTTGTTTGTGGCCTAATTGACCCGTTAGCGTGAATGAAATTAAAATAACTGTTTGTCAGTTGGCTTTTCTAAAGAACTGTCTGCCATGATGATCACGTGATTCCGCTGGCTTACCCTGCTTTGAAACTGGTGAACTGGGGGTTGACCCGGGTGTGACGACACTGGACGCGTGAACGAAAAAGTGTCACACCCAAGTTGACCGGGGTATTACGCGCGAACGGAAAAGGGGACCCTTGGACTGACTCGGGAAAGCCCGAGTGACTCGCACTCCGGAAAGTGGATGCCTTGGTCTGCGTTTACTCAGGTTGTATATCTGTGTAAGGAATAGTCTACGTCAGTCACTTCTGACTCGCTGAGATTATCGTCAACATGAGAAAGGGGACAGTCTATAGTAGCTAGGATTGTCACGGTGATGGTTATAAGAGGAAGTATGTGACGGTCCTTCCATTGAAGAATCCGCGTCATGCGCAATCGACTCTGCAGAGAGTGCGGGTTGTGTAACAATCGGGGGCGGGGTGTTTACTGGAATGTCATTGACTTAACTTCGTCTAGTGCCTATGTCTGTATTCACAGTCAGTCGTGGTATCACAGCATCCCAAATCAATTGTTGATCGACATCAAGTAACTGAGACGTTCAATATTTTATTTTTACCCGATCGTGTGTGGCGTACATGTGTCACAGGTCCGTTAATCTTGGTAAAAAATAATCAGGGTCATTACGTGCAGTAAATGTTATACTTTCGCCAGCATCAACTATAACTGGGTCACCTACTTTAAATTCACACGCTATCGCTCGTTTGTTTATAAATCTGTTCTATTGGGTACTCGCGTGACATAACTGTGAGTTAACAAGTTTTATGCAAGGCATTGCCTAGGGCTTTTTGTCCACTAAAGGATGGACAACCCCTTCGAGGTCAAAATTGTTCATTTGTTTTTAAAGTTGTTTATAAGAACATTCTTTTTTATGTCCTGCATTTCGTGTTATATAAAAATTCCAGTTAAAAGTAATTGAAGTTTAAATTTGAAAATTTTGATTCAGGTCTTTGTAAGTGTACAGCTGGATGGGTTTTGCACGATTTCCAGCACTTCATTTTTTGTCGAAAGTTAATATTCCAACTCTGTTTCCTCGAAAACCCTTTGAGCTACACCCGTGAAATTCGCCATGCTTCCTAGTGACATAACAATCTAGTAAAGGGCATCTTAATGTTTTGTGAAATTCGGCTTATTTGTTTTAATTATTCATCTTTAAATTAAGAAAGTCTTGATTTCCGTTTTTTTATTTTAATGACAATTGATATAAAGAAAGAACATGGCAAAAAATACCAAATTTGAGATCCCCTGTTCTTGATTACTTCAAAGTTTTGGTCTGCCGACTAGTAATTACACTTTCTGCTAGGCGTCGGTTGATGAGAGCAGGTACATAGGCCCTCAGCACCCGGCGCCAGGCGTTTTCGTTCTCGTCTTTTTAAGCCAGGCTGGTCATATCCTGGAAGCTCCGATCCGATGTTCGGAATGTCATGTAAATGACGTTCCGAACATCTCCTCGTTCATTTCTTCTTTCTTCGCGTTGATTTTTTTTTATTTTAGTCCAATATGATTTTCCAAACACTGTGGTCTCGTCGAGGTCTAAGGTCACGGTGGCCTGGTTTGTATTACACAACCAAGGCATATGCGAGTTCGTCCCGGGAGAAGAACGAGAAGAATCTACGCTCTACGTTATAGCCATGTACCCCCCACAGCGGTGGAAAGATCAGTAGCAAATAGACGGTTCAGGTTTACTCCCAGCGGGCAACACTGGTGGAAATCATGTGAAAAAGACGAGATTTTGTCACGTGGTAACCATGTGGATATTCTGTGGCATATGCAAATACTTATGACATGATATTTCCACGGGATATACACGAGAATTGTACACGTCTTTAACACGTGAATTTTCCTCGGGATATAAGCAAAAATTGTAAAAGTATTTAACACGTCCTGTTTCCACGGTATATACACAAGAAGTATACACGTCCTTAACACGGGATATTTCCACGGGATATACACAAGAATTGTACACGTATTTAACACGTCACAGGTTTGACGTCAAGTCAATGCGTTCTGGGAGTTTACTCGCTTTACTAAACAAAGAGGATGCAAGACTTATATACTACCATCGACAATGGGTGTCTTGAGACAGCGGTGTAAAAAGGTGTTGATGCGTTGAATTAGTTATATGCATCGCGGTTACGCGGTACGGACAAGGTAAATGAACCATACTGATGTTAGCTCATGTTATGCTATTACTTTGACGTTGAAAATTAACCAATACGTAAATATTTCAAGAAATAGCGACTACTGGAGTCATAAAGTGGAAATCACAACAATTCCCTTTTTTTCGTTGGTGCCATTCACGAAAAATTAGTCATGTGGTATTCACATAGTTTTATGGTGGTGCCATTCACGACAAAATAACCACGTGTTATTCACATGGTTTTCTGGTGAATCCAGCCACAATATATTAACCACGTGGTATTCAGACGGTTTTCTGGTGAATCCAGCCACAACATATTAACCACGTGGTATTCATGTGGTTTTCTGGTGGGTCCACCAGTTCCCCAGTAAACCATCAGTAAACCACGTGGTTTCCATGTGTTGTGTCCCCTGGGCTACTATTCTTTATTATCTTGAAGATTAACTAACCACTAATAATTCTAAGTGGGTTTAAGCCTAAATCAAACTCCACTTTACCTAGAGCTAGAGATTCCCACCACTATATAGACCTGTATGACTCGAAAGACATTGTATAGTTTTTATTTCACGTTTTGTTATAACATTAAGTCTTTTGCCGCATTTTAGACTTTTGCATAAAGCAGCGCACTTTCAATGTTGACTAGTCGAACGTCGGTCAGAACTTTGGGCAAATATTATTAATGTTTTGTTTCGCCAGCCAACAGAGAGGTATGTAATATGTTGTTTACGTCTTGATTGCATTGTGTATAACAAAGCCCTTTTCTCATACAATTTAACTATATATTAGCCTAGTTAAGTGATTGTTGATACCTATTGTACGGCCACCAAGGCTGACTGGCTTAAAGCTTTGTTTATACGCAGGCCTAACATAGGTCCCACGCTTCACAAAATGTCGTGTTCGTAAAGCCCGGGCACACGATCCATTCTCCGTCGGCGACTAAAAATCTCAAGGAAATCGCTCCGTGTGCGGCAGGCTTGCGACGCGACGAGACACTGTCGGAGACTAGTCGCAAGGGATCAAACATGTTTGATATCTTCGTCTCGTCGCCGACTGTCGGCGACTAATCTCCTTGTGTGCGGCACACATGCGACAGAAAATCGCAGCCAAAAGTTGCATATCCAATCAGTAACAGAGATAGAGTCCCATGATTTAAATTTAACAAATATTGACCCATGTATATTAAACTAGCTCCGGCGCCTGTCCTGTGCCTATAATGTTCAAAATCAAAGCTAAAATTTCTATGCAATTTTCAATGAAAGTCATTTAAAAAAAAATCCAAATCATTACAAGTGTTAGTCACGTGGTATACATGTCAGCTGACTTTGTAAGAATCGCCGACTCAGAATCGCTCCGTGTGTGTCAAAAGCTGTTGCCGATGGAAAATCTCTTGCAATTAGTCGCCGACAGAGAATCGCTCGTCCGCGGCAGTCTTTAAGCGTAAATATGCTATCCAAATATTTTCTGCAATTTTGTCAAGATAGTTTTATAGTTATATTATCAATTTAATATTGCACTACCTTTAATATTCCTAACGTATATAAATTGTTCAGTATAACATACCGTACATTACACGATCTATACATTAGGCCTAATGGTTATTATATGGACAGCCTGTCTTATGTTGTTGGTATATATTTAAATATGTCACTTCTAGAAGAGATCGGCGTAGTATAAACACTTTGTAATTAGCACTTTATTATTTTCATCTGCTTACAGTCAATCAAAACCCAACAACTTTAATGCGAAACGATCAAGTAATGAAACCAAGAAGAGATGAATATATATGTGACGCAAAACCTCTAGAATGTTAATGAAAAAGATGTGTTACGATAAACCCACTGAACAAAACAGAATTGAACCCAATTGATGTACGGCAGAATCGTCACTGTATCAATGACTTCCACATTCTGTATGAAACAAGCAGTAGGTCAACCAGATCACCTGAGCTGTAACAAACATAATAAACTGTTCAACTTTATCCGACTGTTTGTTGAGAGTGTCACAACACCAGCTCTCTCTGTTCTTCAGTAACATTCCTGTTATGACACACATTAATGCGCTAACGACAACAAGCCACGTAAAAAATTCGCAATATGTCATAACCAGCGTACCTAACATCGGAACAGAGATGGCGTGAAGCGCCTGTGAATCTCAACTATCCTAAACATACAATAGGTGTGTGAGAAACTGCCAACGACACCGGCTAATATATGGTTAAAACATACAACATACATGGTTATAATCTGAAATACAGTCAAGTTACATCCATCACAATCAAAGGCAATAAATCCAGAAACGTGTATAAAGAAAACATGCAAAATTAAGAACTATTCCAAACATAAAATCTACGTATCTTATAATACGTTAAAAAAAGAAACATATTCGAGTCACGTCCGGGTTATGTCCAGGAAAGGAACCCGCGAATATTAACTGTATTTTCATAAGCCGTAAGGCACCAAATCGCCAGCAGTAAAGACCGATTCTCTAAACCTCTCAGCCAACAGCCTTCCGTGTAGAAGGCTGAGTGGTTATGCGGCCGGTTGGCTGGGTGATCTAGGCGGCCTGCATGTACTGATGAAGAAGATCGGTCGGCTGAGCGGTCTAGGGGCCGGCATATACTGCAAGAGTCGCGGATTTTACTCAAGGTGGGTGTCTGCCTGCAAACATTTCTGATCTAGAAAGTCTTTTCCCAAAGTAACAAAAACACAGTTAATATTCACTTTGTAGACGACACAAAGTTTAATCCATGAGTTTTTATAAAGGACGAAGTATTTGGGGATATATTGATATATATATATCAGAGTCCGCTTCAAAGGATAAACAATTAAATACATAGAGACTTAATTTTCCCATACCATTGGGTCACTTATTTGCTGATGCGTTGCATTATACGGAAGCCAGTTAGTGCCACGGATAATATTATTTTAAATACAAAATTCTCGTAATTACGAGATTTTTATTCTCGTAATAAAGAGAATATTCTCGTAATAAAGAGAATATTCTCGTAACTACGAGACTAAATCGTTCAGTTACGAGATAATATTATTTTACAAACAAAAGTCTCGTAATAACGAGTGAAAAATCACGTAATTACGAGAAAAAAATCTCGTATTTACGAGAAAATTTTCGAAATTACGAGAATGTTTGTTTCTTGCAACTTTTCATAATTTGCCAGCAGTCCTTGAGTGATCAGGCCTACTTGAAGGTAAGTCTAGATTCGACGCTATGTATTCATATGTATTTTATGAGTATTATAAGCGCGTAAAATGCTGATCGGCTGTATATAAGTAATAACGAGAATATTCTCGTGAATACGAGATTTAAATTCTAGTAATTACGAGATTTGTTTAGATATGCTGATATGTAAAATAATTTTATCCGTGGCACTTACTGGCTTGTAGCATTACGTTAACGTTGGCTAAATATTAGTAGGATGTGGGGTAATTTATTTGTGTTGAAAGCAAAAACTTGTTTCTTGGAAAAGAGACCACAGCATTGAAGTTTGGTGTCTTGGTCGGTAATTCTGAATCAGGTTTTTTTTTTTATAAATGTATTGATTTTCGTCAGTTTTTTAAATACGTCAACATGTCATTGGGTCGATGCTGCTCTTCCAGAAAAAAAATACCATTAAGTTCAGCTGCCCTTACCAAGAGATACCGTGGATGTACAGGTCTAGGGACCTTTAGGCGTCCAATCAGATGTCGTGTTACAATAAGACACGATAAAAAAAAAAAAATGACATACTCTTGTCAGCCTTGGTTAGATGAGTGGCTAGATAATCGTGTGTGATAACGTGTTTGTGAACAGTATATATTAGTTGTGAGTATATAGGAGGATTTGAGAGAACCGTTTCTGTTCTTGTGCACCATATTTTAATATATACCAAGAAGCCAAACTATTGTGATACTTTACACTGTGAATAAGTACACCCTGTTTTACTGCACCACGGTTTGTATTCTATGCTAGTATGAATTATGTCTGCTTTTCTTTACTTGTTGAGTTGAAACGACATCATGATTTAACTAAGCTTAAACCAGTTGCTTAAATACTTTTACAATCACACGGACCTGTTAATCGAAAGGAGACCAATTATATTCATTCATTAGATGGAATAAATTTTGCTAATTTCCTTTCATGTCTGTATTCTCTTGTTAGAGCATAACATGTCGATACTTCATGGAAAATGATTAATTATAGTGTGATTGTGTTCCTCGATGCCACCCAAACATTACATGCTTCCGCGGCCAAGGTTTCGTTACTCTTGCTGGTCCAAATTTGTAGGCCACTATTCATAATAAATCCATAGTAATATTTGAATACATACCCATCAGTGCCGTGCTGTGAAGTTAATGTGATCAAAGAATCAGCCACTCCAAACCACCATGCTTGACTTTATTGGCACGTTTGTAAACACTCATATCAAGAAAGATGCATGTTTTACGGAAGGGCGAACAACTTTTAAATTGATAATCTGAACATATTTGAAGGCGGCCAGTAGAGTATTCGACAATTTCCGTCCGCATGGTCATCAAAAGCATTATCTTCGCATTTTTATCAGCTAAACAGTCATAAGGTACATGACTCAGTACCCTGGTGTACGTTTGACTATATTACCAGTCAAAATTTGATATTGCGACTTCTAAAGTTTTACACTTAATTGTGTCGTTACCAAAACCAACGACTTGCTGACACACAGGATTAACGTCCTTGGGCACTTCAAGGATTTTAAGAAATTGTAGCTAGCTATGATTTATCATTTTAGCACTTGGATATGACAGCCTTCTTGGCATCTTATGTGATAATACGAATAGGACCAGAGCTGTCCTCTGGATCTGGATTAGCGACAGCGGTGTCTCACTTGAATGATGCCATGTTAGAGGTTTAGTCTTGGCTTCCTTTCAACGTTACTGGCATCATGTAGTTCTATTTGCAATAGCCTGTTGCATAATATTAATGGGCCCTATGGCTAGGGACAGTTTGTTTAAAGAGTAGCAATCCTGTCTTTACTTAACACTGGAGGCACATTAACTTTTCAACAGTATCAAAACATCTCACATTTTATGTTTGTGCTCGTTTCAATTATTGCTGGAATACACCGACGTCATATAAGTGAAATGCCATCAAGCACGTCTTAAAATACCGATCAATCAATGAATGCTATTGACGGACATACTTGTAAACCTTATTATATCGCATATTATATCGCCAATTGCAAGGTGTTGGGGAATGAATATCACAGCAGACTAGGCTCCCCACTGTATTTTTTCTGGTTGAAGTGTTAACCCATATACGAATACGGTATACTGTGTATTCCACTGAAGTATCTGACCACGCAATTGACCTAGTGAAATAGGCTTAGTACATGGTATTAGAACAATTGTACACAGTATTTGATAGCCAACCTGTAAATAGCTATTTTAGACACTTTAGAGTTGGGCAGATTCTACGTAGAAAGTTGCCTATTTCAGACCAGATTATTTCTCATTCCACTGAAAACAGATTATTACACCAGCAGTTATTCTGGAATGTTAATCCTGTTTTTATAAGTCTTGTTACATACATGTAGCACAATGTATTATCTAATCTTTGATATCCTGACCAGCCATTATATAATCCATACTTATTCTTCAGGGGCCCCAGGGCCCAGTTGCTCAAAAGACGATTAGTTGCTGACACCAGATTAAATTGCTAATACCGGGTTAGAGATAGGCCCACAACGTGGCGTGACGTCATCTAATAGTGCATTAAATTTAATAGCGCTTCCAGCAACCAGGCCCAGACTATGCACTACGACATTTGACATTGTTTATATAACTACTTTTATACCACAGTATACTCGCAGCCAGTGGTGACTGAAAGACACAAAGATCATACTTTTATACTAAAATATTTTAATATTAAAATTTGCACCTGATGACGATACAGGCATATGTACCGAAACGTTGTGTTTTATCACAATGTTATGTTGGAATAAATAGTTTATGCATCTAACTGCTCATTAAGTAAACTTAATTTAGGAGGGAAAACAGTTGCCGGTACGAAAGCCAGTGTCACCATGTACCGTGACTGCTCATTAAGTAAACTTAATTTAGGAGGGAAAACAGCTGCCGGTAAGAAAGCCAGTGTCACCATGTACAGTGACATAAATATTTATACCCTTGAGTTGGCCCCCTTTTCATCAAAACAAAATCACAACTTTTGTCTTATTTATGTATTCTGTATTTTGTATTCATCACTTGACGTACACATGAGCTGGGGACGAGAATAACCATACTGGTAAGCCTAGCCTGCGGCGAAAACGCAATTAATATCAAGCACCGTGTCAATGGCTTCGTAATATCCCCACTGAAAGAAATAATTAAAGTCTCAAATTAAATTATCTGTAATTAGAATTTTGATCTAATTTAACAATCATCAACTTTAAATATTTAATTCAAAATAAAATGAACCCAAATTATTTTGTCCATTTTGAGACTATATTTTGTTCTATTTTCACAGAATTTAAATGTGAAATTCAAAATCATTATTGGCTTTGTACGGCTTTGTAATTATATTTAAAATGAACATCACCCAAACAGTCCGAAATAATAGATATACAATTGAAACAAGCTCTGTTTTATCGACTTTTAATAAACTTATAAAATATTGTCTGTTTTGTTTCAAGGACTAAGTAACATTGTTATGATTGATTGATTGATTGATTGATTAGTGTTTTACGCCACATTCAGCGGTATATTACCAAGTCCGGGGGTGGCTGTGAAAAATCAATTTTGATTGATTGCCTTTTCACACCCAATCGCCAGATTAGCATAATATTGCCTTTCATAATCCTCTTTGGAGGGAGGAGGCCCGCTTTCTACCTCCATCCCTTCCAAGGCGTCGAAGCGGTTCTCGAGAACAACCGT
>JAQQZZ010041920.1:0-23833 GCA_030265115.1 Mopalia vespertina | reverse complement strand
GGGGGGGGCTTATTGTACCATGTGTTTTATCATGTACTTGTTCTGTTGCTTTTTATTTCTAAGATGTCTCTATTTTTCTTTGACAGGCGATCTTACTTTGAAGTATTTTGGTTTACTCATCATTTATTTGTTATCTTCTTCATTGGTCTGGGCATTCATGGAATTCAGTAAGTTTAGCAGTTCTTTTCAATCAAATAAACAGACTGTAATAGGGTTGAGAGCTCGGTCACTCTGCTACATTTGTCATTGTAAAATTTGGCAATCAAAATAAATAGTAATTAAGAGTTGGACATTGTCTTCTTGTCCACAGCAGACCAGACAAAGGGTGATTGATGACTCGAGAGACCTGGAGACATTTCAGACAGTTTTCACCATAGGTTCAACATTAAACCTGTCTTTTAGCACAAAATTTGACTTATGAAAGATGAAAAAATCAACATTGTAATTATATATTATTTTAAAGAGTTGTTTGTGTAATTGGGGTTAAAAGTCATGGTATAATGTATTTTTTTTTATGGTGAGGGATTGTCCACTTCTTGCCTTTGCCTTACTTGAAAACCCAATAGAAAATCAGGAAAACAAATATTTAGAAAAGTAACACAGTATAAAGTCAGGGGAAGCAAACTGTGACATATGGAAGCAAGTATTTATTTTATTGATGGCCCACGACATTATATGAAAAGTAAAAATGTTTAAAGTGACATATTGTATTGAAAAATTGTGTGAATGCAGACAAAAAGTTTATAATAACAACTAATTATATTGATTAATCATTTGGTTGCAGGCAAATAGTTTATGGTATTAACTTATCATATGATTCTGGAAAATAGTTAAAACTGACTAATGTACTATTGACTAATCTTGTGAATGCAAACCAATGTTGAAAAGCGACTATCAATCATATAATCATATCATCATATACTGTAAATATATATGACCTAAAATTTCTTTTTTGAACAATGCTTACATTTTTGCTAGTTGTGACAATATAACAGCATGTAAACATTCAAATTTATGTTTTCTGAGAAATATTGATGCTTTTTAACTGGGAAATCAATCGTCCGACTCTCAGACACGATTTCCAAGCCTTTAAAATAGCTTCCAAAGTAGTAATTTTATGGACAAATTTTTAGGTGATTTAGGGTAGACTAATAATGTGAATTCAAATACAGGAATTTTATTCTTGTTTCTTTTTATTTTAACAGAGGAATAGTTCGTGGTCAGACAAATCTCCCTCCATGTACGGATTATGAGAGATGGGGTGAGATAGACTGTCCAACACCACAGTTTGGAAATCCAGGGGCAAAGGTAGAGAAAAAGATTTAAAAATCATACAGAGTCATTCCCTACTCCAATTACATGTAAATACACCAGGTATAAGGTCAGGACATGTTCTGTTTTAAATTGTACATGGGTGCATAGGAGCTCATGGCGATTCTTTTTCCAATCGTATATTTAACTTACATTCTTTAGAGTGCTGACGGGAGAATGTTTTTTGTTGCCTTGATGCTCCTGAAAATAGGAAGCAGCACAGAGCTGATGTGTCTTGTTATTGTCCTGCCTCGGACTGCGGCTTAGTGGTTAGCTTTTTGCTTCCAAATCGTACTTTAGTGTACTGTCCACTGAGTCCACTGAGCATCAGGTATAACGATATTTCCTCTTGGTTTTCTACCGTATTTATTGAGTACGACGTTAAACAAAAATCAAACAATCTACCGTAATTAAGTAAAGAGCAGTGTGAAGTGGATAATCCATCATCATATAATCAATAATATTCTTGAGTATGACATTATTCCCCAATTAAACGAACAATCAAACAAACAAACAAACAAATCCTGCCTTGTCTTTCTTTATTGATTTTGGGCATCTGTTGTTGCATCACTCATTAGGCTGGCACATCGTCTTATGAGTGAAATAGCCATAAAGATGGTCATAAAACTTCTTGCCATTGGTAGCAGCTCTACGATTTTCAAGTACGTTAGAAGGTTGAACTCACTGCAACTCTCAAAAAAAATTAAACATGTGCATAAAAAAAAAATGGAATGACTCTTGTTTCACTGAGTTGAAAGAGTTACATACTGAACGTCATAAAACTGTCCATGATCAGTTGCAGCCAGTTTCACTGTTGAATGGAGTTGCAGTTAGTTTTATTGCCAGTCTAGAAATGTATGTCTAGTATTAGCCCAAAAAGCCAATAAACCTACACAGTTTCTCCCAGCCGAATGTTTATCTTACCTAAATAATATCACAATGTGTATTTTTTACCTTCATAAACTCGACATTACTTCACAGTTTTGACTGCGTTAGTGTGACTGTAGTATTGAGTTCATTATCCACATGTAAGTCAAATACCCTTGATCACTTAATCAATCTGTGGCTGGTGGTAGGGAGGAAGAATTCTGTTGCCCTCGGGCTCCCAGAGCTGGAGGCAACTCAAAGCTCATCTGTTTGTGATGTCATATTACAGGCCTGTGCTGTAATCTTTTCCGGCATAACCTCAAAATCGGTCCTCTAAAATTTTGTGAGATAACCTAATATTTGCATTGTCCCCTTGTTAGCTGATTTTTTAAATACATAAATGTGCCTTTGTTACAAATAAAGCAAAATTGCTTTAAAACACAATCTTCATTGATAATCTGATGACAAAGTTTGTCAAAATCAGTGGCAAAATGCAAATTTAGTTAAAAGTGCAAACAATTTGCGAAACCTATAAATCGGTCCTCCTTAATTAAGTTTGCATAACCATGGGGAAACCCCGTTCTCCCCAACAGCACAGGCCTGTATTACATTTTATTGTAATTTGAAATAAATGAAATAACCTTAAGTACAAAGTTAAACCCCAATCAAACTGTCAATCAATCTATCTCCCAGTGTGTTTTTTACCTACACAGTTTTTCCAAGCATGTATTTTACCAACTTTGTAACAATGAATGTTTTTTACCTTCATGTATACTGTTTTTCCTAGCTTGTTTTTTTTTACCAATTTAAATTCAACCAAGCTATTTAAATTGAAACTGTTTATATGTTGATTGGCAGGTATTTAATGTTTGATACCTTTAGTAAATGTCTTTGTTTCATTGTTTTGTAGACCTGGCAGTGGATTGTTGGCCCCATAGCTCTATACATTGTTGAGAGGTTTATAAGATTTATTAGAAGCATCCAGAAAGTTGTTGTTACAAAGGTACATCAATTCACTAGACTTTTTACCCCTCAGCTCTCCGAAAGAGAGGGTATGACGTTAAACCCTAATCAAACAAACAATCAATCGAAAGAGAGACTTTGTTATTACAGCCCAGGCTGGCTGGTTGGTTGGATGCTATTTTCAGCCACTCCATGTCTCAAAACTTGCTTAAGTTACTTTGATACATCATCCAGAAAAAGGCCAGTGGATGATAGGTTTGAATCAAACCACTGTTGCATTTGGTGGAGTGGGGTTAAGTGATGTTTGGTTTGGTAAACAGTCTGTACATAAAGAAAAACTGTACTTGACTTATTTTGCATTGCCTTGAATTTAAAGTACTTATTTATAAAAAAAACTCTAACATAAATCATGCATTTAGTTAAATAACTCCAAAAAATTACCTAGGTTATACAGCTGGCTGTCAAGTTGTGGAATATTTTGTTTCTCTAAATTCCTTCCTCACCGGTTTGAGGCTATTTTATAATTCTTGATACAAAACAGATCTTTTCCAACGACTGTAGAGATTACCAAGGTGGTTTATGCAAGGTTTCTTCTCAGTTTTCCACCAAACACTAACAATTCACAGTTGTTATATGAGTGGACAACCCCTTAGAACCACATTAAAATCAATGAAATAAACAAGCTAGAATGTTGGTAGTTAAATAACCATTAATAATGTGTCACATAACAATCTGAAATCCCAATGGAGAAGCATTCACCATATGAAGCGGGTTTAGAGGGAACTTTAAACTCTAAACTCTAACCTTTTGTCGCATCTTCGGGCCTGTGTTGTAATTTTTCCAGCACAACCTTAACATAGGTCCTGTAAAATTTTGTGAGATAACCTAACATTTGCATTTGCCGCTGCTTTGCTGATTTTTTAAATACATTAATGTGCATTTATGAAAAATAAAGCCAAATTACTTTATTATACAAGCTTCAGTGATGGTCGGATTGATAAAATTTGTCAAACAGTAGCAAAATGTAAATTTAGACAACACTGCCACCAATTTGGGAAACCTATAAATCAGTCCTCCTAAAATAAGGTTGGATAACCATGGGAAGACCCCATTCAGTCCGTTCTCCCCATTGGCACAGGCCTGCATCTTGGGATTGTCCTGTCTTGTCTTTGTTTGTTGCCAGTTACTTCATTGTTAGGGTGACAGGCTGTCATATGAACAAAGTAACTTTATTACGGCCTTAAATTATAATCAAACAACCAATCGTTATGTGAGTGAAATAACTCCTTAGACATCATTTAACACAAAACAAACTTGCTTAAAAATACATGTACTTGCTTGCATATGTTACAGTTTTCTTCCCTTGACTATATACCATGTTATATTTCTAAATATTTGTTTTTTATTTAACAGAGCAAAATTATATTACTGATTTTTTTCAATTAACTCTCTTAATTGAACAAGTTTCCTTTTTATTCCACCAGGTTGTGAAGCACCCATCTAATGTAATAGAGTTACATTTGAAGAAAACTGGCTTTAAGATGTTACCAGGGCAGTACGTCTTCTTACATTGTTCACAGATCTCCCGACTAGAGTGGCATCCATTTACACTGACATCTGTAAGTTCTACCAGATGTAGTGTTATTTTTTATTATGTTTAGGCCTAGGCCGACCTGCCTACCCGGTGTATTTTGGAGTATTTTGTATGCAAAAGTTATGTTGAATACACCAATATGACCCTAAAATACACTCAGAAATTAAAACTCAATGTTATGCTGTAACACAAAAATACACATAATAAGAAATACTCCTAACAAGTAATTTTCTTACACATAAATTTCTTCCAGGGTAGGCAGATCTGCAGGCTAGGTCTAAGGATAATATTTATTGATTGATTGGTGTGGCTGGAAATTGCTTCATGTTGCCCTGGTGCACTCAGAGCCGATTGGTGTCGAGGGTGGTTTCCTTCACTCATTGGGCTGATATGTCGTCATATAAGTGAAATACCCTTAAGTACGACGTTAAACCCCAATCAAACAAACAATTGGTGTTATACGCCGTGCTCAAGGGTATTTCACTTACATGTATATGACTGCAGTATATTTCAACAATAATTGACACTAGCACAGCAAGCAAAAAATGTGAAGTATTTTGATAAAGGGCGAAAGTTATACTTCCTCCAGTGCTACGCATTTTAATGTGGGTGACAATTTACGATAAAAATAAACTTGAAAAGCTGTTACCTTCAAAGATATTTGTCCACACTGCCATGAGAAACCGAAAGACTACCCAGCAGCAATGTGGTTAGCTAATTGGCCAAGCAGCACATACCTCAAACCGCCATTGTTAAAATGTCTGCCCTCATAGCATTTTTTACGTTATAATGGACTAGCTTACTTTCGATAGTGAATAAGAATTGTAAAACAAATCTCAAAAATACCAAGTTAGCATTATTTCATAGCAAATTTAGCGCTATTCAATGCTTAGCTTCGTTTCTTAAGCTAACCACCCTGTAAACAAACGAACATACAACGGGAGTGCTGAATGGGCCCAGCAAGACCAATTGTTAACTGCAAAGGGCCCAAATTTGGGTTCCATCAACAATCTTAAGTACCATACAAAACTAATTTCAAATCATGAAGTTCATCCAAATGATGTCCACAAAAAACGTAAAAAAAAATAGTGCCGCGCTAATATTATGGCACTTACAGTTTCATTATTTGTTTGTTCAGGCCCCAGACGAAGATCATCTGGGTGTACATATAAGATGTGTAGGGGATTGGACTAGAGCTCTGTCTAAAGCCTGCACTGAAGAGATTGATGGAGCATCTAAATTACCAAAGTAAGTCAACAATATCACAAATTACACAAATCTGTTATCTATTAACGTTGGTAAAGTCACATTATCCCACATGTTTCAATTATAGCTGATATAAATAATAAATAGTATATTATACACTGAAGTTTGAATCCCATATATATATTGCTATAAGTATTGTTCTCGTGAATGGTTAAAAGGATAACCCACTGTACACTTTGTGTCTTGTGGGTTATCTTTTCACCCATTCACCAAAGCAATATTAATATAGCAGTATTTATAAAACTTCACTGTGTAATATCTTCTAGGCATTATTGCAAAACCGGGATTAAATAAAAACAGATTAATTTGGATTTCAATAAAATTGTGTGTATTTTATCAGCATGGTTACCTAGTGTGCATAAGGATTTTTTTATAATCACATCTTTATTTTAACAGAATTATCTCCCTTTGGAAAAATATTGTGCAATTTATCACAAACTAATGATTGTAAAAGCTGGGCTGCCCGTTTCTTGGCAATATTCATAATGGCTGTTTATGTTACAGAATAGCAGTTGATGGACCGTTTGGAACAGCTGCTGAAGTATGTAATATTCAATTGTAACTGTGTCCATAGTATTAGCCAGAAATCAAGAAGAGGTTGTCTCAAATCACTATTTTTACAGAAACAGGGTGTTTCATTTTAATATTCCCCTATCTTCCCCATGTTAAATTTGACTGAAACAAGGTGTCTCAAATGGCTTCTTGGGTGTCTCGTAGACACAACCGTCTGGCTAACATTAAGGCTGTGTCCTATTTTTACCCAACACCATATTCACATGGTTGTGTCCTATTTTTACTCAACACCATAGTCACATGGTTGTGTCCTATCTTTACCCAACACCATATTCACATGGTTGTGTCCTATTTTTACCCAACACCATAGTCACATGGATGTGTCCTATTTTTACCCAATACCATAGTCACATGGTTGTGTCCTATTTTTACCCAATACCATAGTCACATGGCTGTGTCCTAGTTTTACCCAACACCATAGTCACATGGTTGTGTCCTATTTTTACCCAACACCATAGTCACATGGTTGTGTCCTATTTTTACCTAACACCATAGTCACATGGTTTTTGTATAAAAATATATTCCATGCCAGTATCTAATAAGATACACCTAATCCAGTAACATCAGTGTACACTATTTAAACCTTCCCACATGTTGGAATACTACACATTGTCCTTCTAACCTCCCCTCTTAATGTTCCAAGGCCCCCGACTGTGGCTAAGTGGTAGCGTGTTCGCTTCCAAATCCTACTCCAATTTACCGTTCACGGGATCGAGTCCGTCTGTCGACCATGAGGTATATGAGTGAGTCACTCGATGTGGTTCCGGCAATCGTAGGGGTGGTTTTTACGAGGTTTCCTCTCGGTTTTCCACCTTAATGAAGCAAGGAACTGTGTGAAGTGGACAATCCGTCGTCATATAAGTGAAATACTCGTGAGTACGACGTTAAACCCCAATCAAACAAACAAACAAACTTAATGTTCCACATTAAACATGTTCAAGGCCACCACTTAATCTAACGGAAAGTTTGCCTGGGAGTACCAAGTTTGCACGGTGGAGTCATGCTAAAAAATTTGTGGTTTTCCACCATTATGAGCAACTCAATGATGTCTTATCACATAGTTTTATTTATTATTTACACCCTTGTCTAGCATTCTGCTATCCAAGCATAGATATTTGTGTTGTATTTAAGGTACAGTACAGGTAGCATCGCTGTAACTCTTTGTGTTGTATATTTCAGGATATATTTCGCTATCAGGTCGATGTTATGGTAGCAGCTGGGATTGGGGTAACACCATTTGCTTCTGTTCTTAAACATATCTGGTGAGTAGAACAAATATGCTCTTTGTTTGAATATTGTAAGTACGACGTTTAACCCCAATCAAACAAACAAATCAAATAAAAATGAATTTGTAAATAAGATTCACTGTTTATTTGAAGATACTCTTTTCTGATATTCTTTAACCCTGTCTCAAAATTAATGTCCTGTCTATAAAATTTATTATCCCCATCTACATTAGTATGTTCCTTGGAAATGCTGGTGGGTTTTGCCCTGGTGCTCTCAAAGCTAAAGGGGAACAGAAAGCAGATCTGTTTGTGGTGTCTGTATTGCATGCTGTTATTGTCCTGTATTTGTCCCATCTTGTCTTTATTTGTTGCCAGTGGTGTCGAGGGTGGTTTCCTTCACCCATTGGGCTGACACGTCGTCATATAAGTGAAACACCCTTGAGTATGATGTAAAACCCCAATCAAACAAACAAACAAACCTTAGTAATGCTGTCCTTTTGTATGTCCATGTGCCACATTTTATCAACAGATCAAAATGTATCTGGGCACCATTGTGACATTTTATATAATATTATTCAAGTTTTAATAAATTTTCAAACAGAACTGAAGTAAAATTGATACAGTTTGTAACTAATGGCCGAGAACATTAGTATCATCTAAGTGAAATATGCTTGAACACCAATCAATCAAACAAATCATAACATTTTAAAAAGGAGTTAAAACCTGCTGGCTACCCATCTTGTTACATATTAGTTTGGAAAATGTCCATACTTTCACAAATAGCCTATTATAGCTTTTAGAGTTATTTTATTATGAATTGGTATTTATCTCTTTTTTTTTTATTTTTGTTGTAAACATATTTTTGTGTATAAATCTGGGTTGTTTCTTTCATATCTGTAGGTTTAAATATCTAGACCCGTCCTATGAGATGAAATTGCGAAAAGTTTATTTTTACTGGATCTGCCCGGACCCGTCAGCATTTGAGTGGATTCAGGATCTGCTTCAGTCACTAGAAGTACAAATGGCCGAACAAGGGAAAACCGGCTTCCTGATTTATAACATATACCTCACTCGAGGCTGGGATAAAAATCAGGTTTGTGGAAAATGATTATGAGTTCTATAATACACACGTTCTATAGTACACCAGATAGCAGTACTGACTGTAAGTGAGAGCTGGGTTCTGAAGAAGATAAACAAATGCATGTGAATTACTTTTTACTCCTCAGCCTGTGGTTGGTTGCGAGGGGGCTTCCTGGTGCTCTCAGAGCTAAGGGGTAACATGAAGCCGATCTGTATTGCTCCCTGTGATTGTCCTGTATTTGCCCTGTCTTGTCTTTGTTTGTTGCCGGTTTTGTTGAGGTGGATTTTCTTCACCCATTGGACTGGCACACTGTCATATGACTAAACTAACCTTAAGTATGGCAATACCCCAATCAAACAAACAATCAACAAGCCGTCTGCTTGCAGCTCAGCCTTCTTGCAACAACAAGGTGCTCTGAATGGTAGCTTTAATTGATTTATCCCTGATAAATGTAACGAAAACATCTAAAATGGTCCTAAGAGTATTTGCATAAAATCTTAACTAGTAAAAAGTCAATAGAACTATGTTAATGGGGTTGGCCTAAAAAAGGGAGATAAATCTGTCACTCATATAACTGGCATTGTCACCTAAGTCATTACCTAACCATTCAATTTTATTGAAAATTCAAACCATGCTATTGTTAGTCAATAGTATATGAGTACATATTTTTTTCCCCTTTAGACAACCCAATTAAATTTTATTATTAGTTGTCAATTTCAGTTATATGAGTACCATATTTATCTCCCTTTTAAAATTTAACGGCACTTTCACATAAGTGAAATACCTTTGAGCACAGCATTAAAAACCTTTAAAATCTATTTCTCAGGCTCGCCACTTAGCTCTAAACCACGAGGCTGAAGAAGACGCCATAACAGGGCTCCAACAAAAGACTAATTTTGGACGACCCAATTGGGAACAGGTTTTCTCCAGTATAGCTGAGGAACATACAGGGTAAGTTGGCAGAAACACTGTCTGAGGTGACCTCAAACTTAAGGGACATACTAAAATCAATCTGGGGCATGCACACCTGCCTTAAGGCTGACTACACTACATATTACATAATCTATATTGAACGCAGAATACATGAAATCACACATTTGTAAAAGTCATAATTAAAATACACACAGCAATTAATATTTTATGCAATTCTGTATCCCCAAATGCAAAAAATAGAAGTAAATCTACTGTATATCAACACAGGTTCGTGGTGTTGTGCGACCAACTCAGTATTGTGGGATTAGTGGAGGTGGGTTGTTTTTAGGTTAAAATTTAAAAAAATTCACATATTGAACAAGCACATACTAGTCAAAACAGACTTGTTAAAGAAGAAAATATGCAACAGATCAGATAAAGCACACAAAACTAAGAAAATACTCACTAATGCATGCAAATAAAGCCACAGACACACAAATCTAAATCATAAACTCCTCATTAAGTTTATAGCAAATACAGATAATGTTAAGAAAATATTCACAAGTCATTATTTAGACACACAGATTTATTTGAAGACCGGCAGGGCTTTGTATGATTCAAGTTACTGCTGACAATACTTTGTAAGCACAGATGGTTGCAAAGCATCTTGTACTCAATTGAGAAATGAATTTTTACTATTCTAATAATTTAGGAGAATTCAGACATTACAGAATATGTTTTGTTTTACAGGACCAGTATTGGAGTGTTTTTCTGTGGTCCTAAAGTGCTGTCTCAAACACTTCATGGAATGTGTAACAGATTCTCATCGTCTAACCCAGGCGGAACTCACTTCTTCTACAACAAGGAAAACTTTTAACAATCTCCAATGAAAATTCCACGGGATACTCATTGTATTTTCAAGTGTTTTGATTAAGAGATAAACACTGGAATATCTCCAAAGTGCCATTGTGACTTAAAAGTGAAAAGATCTGTATTTTGATACAAAGCCATGATGTATCAAATGTGACAACAACTGAACAGGACTTAACAAGTGTGAGAAGAATGAAAAATACTCAGTCACTCGTTTTTTTTTTCAATAACTCTCCTCAAGCATCAAAGTGATGAGCAAATATGTAGCGGAGTCAGGCCAATAATTTGTTTACTTTAGTCAAAAATGACTTCCTGAAATCAATCCAATAGTAGTATTTGTATTGACACACAAATTCAGTGAACAGCTCATATCTGAGTACTGTTTAACCCTGCGGACTAGGATCGATACAGAAACTACTTTTCACTTAAGTTATTTATGTATTTTTACTGTATATAGCTTATTATTAAATTTAAACATTCCATGTTTTGCAATTATTATCCTAATGAAGCTGTGTAATCAAGGGACATCTGTGTTGTCCTCTTCATGTGAATCTATAGGTTCAAGAGCTCCCTGGTCCTGTTCTCTCAGGCGTAGCAATGTTCTCTTCACTTAACATTAGAGGAAGATTTTTCTTTTTAAATAGCAAAACAGTTCACATTGTATGGTTTTGGTTGTATAAGTGAAATACCCTTGAGCATGGCATAAACCACTAATAAATCAATCATCTTTATACTCTGTGGAAGACCTGGCTGATTTGAGGCCCTTGGTCATAGTAAAATGGTTAGTATGTCCATCTACTGATACGACTTGGTCACTTTGATGTACTGCTCATGGGTCCTTCTCACAATCTAGGGGTATATGAGTGAGTCACACGATGTGGCTCATGTAATCCCAGGACTGTCCCGCCATATTTAAGAAAGGGACAATGAGAAGTGAACAATCCATCATCATCAATCTAATTAAAATTATATCTCAAAAACACTCCCCCTGTTTTGTTTGTCGCTATTCACTCCCGCTACAATGTCGATAGGTTTCTTAAATTGACCAATCACAGAGCTGCTTCTCATTTCTGGTTTGTAAAAGCAGAAGATTTCCTCCGACATACCGAAGTTTCCCGACTGCATATTTTTACATGACCAACGGATACATGCATGCACAATCAACAAACACCATTCAAATAATAAACTTTGAGTGGAATTCGATTTTCCCCGTTTACGTGCGACTTACAACATTAACACAGAAGAAAATCCGACAACTTCTGCTTTATTTGGCTGAATTCTGTGTTTACCATGGCCCTGTGTTATCTGTGTTTTTATTGGACAACTGTAACTGTGACCTTATGTGAACCCCAGTAAGCTGGACCTAATTGAACAGTATTAGTGATTGCCTTAGATCTCAATATAGCGACAAACAAAACACGGGCAGCGTTTTTGAGATCTGATTTTACTTAGATTGCCATCATCATATAAGTGAAATACCCTGGAGTACAGCTGATTTGCTTTTCTCTGGATGTTTGCATACTTTGTCTTTTTGTATCATATACTGTATCCTGTAGATCCCTTGTGTGAAGTTGATGCTTCTTACTAGTTGTGATTTTTATCTCATCCGGCTGGTACTTAATATGAGTGAATCAACGATTGATCAACCTCTGCTTTCATCATTAAATAGAGATTTAGGTATGTCATAAATAAAATATATTTTCCATACCATTTTAACTAAATTGAAAAAAGCCTACTCGCTCGCTCAACAATAAATGCCCCTCAGTCCATCCAAGAAACAGTAGGGACTGATTATATTTTTATGACATGTGATGTAATACATAACGGAATCATTTATATCTACAATTCCATTTCAAATGTTATTTTTCTATTCAAATTTTATAGATATATTTGCTGCATGTTTTCGATGAGTATATAAATTGCTCTTATGTAATGGACTCGTGAAACAAGAATGTGTTTACAAAACGTTTCAATTTATTTTTGATCAGAAAACGGTATTGCTGAACTGTAAAAAAAATGATGAAGCCTGTTAAGACATGAATCATTATTCTGAACCTTATACATCTATAGGTCAGTGAGATTATTTTTAAGTTTGGATACCCGTGATAATACATACAAATTTTATATCGATACAAAAAATGTTAAAAATAATGAAACTTCAGTATGCACAAATTTCATCTTTCCTTTTGATATCACTTGCTATACCTTCAGAGGATTGTCTGTCAGTTATACAAAAAAAATGAAAATAATGTGTATGTAACTGTATTGTGGTTAATAATTAAGCACTTTGAGTGTGGTGGGGGCCAAGCTACTCTGAGAAGTGCAAACATTTTCTTTATCTTTTAGCAATAACATGTGATGTATGATATACAATACTCAATATTTTTTATATTCATTTAGGCCCTGTATAAAATAACCAGTTATAAATTACTGGACCGATTTGGAGTCGGAAACTATATATGACCAGATTAATTATATACTGTATAGGCTACATAAGGTAGATACATGTTACCATTAAGAATTGAAGTCAGGATTGTATAAAAGTATCAACATATTTTTTTTTTTAATGTCTTGGAATGTAGCCAAGTGAAGTTAAGTTCTATGGTTTATAGAACTTAACTTCACTTAGTTAATGTATCTATCAATGAATCACATTCGGGACATTTGAATAAATATACAACAGTTTTTCGATACTCTATGTAAATTGATCTTTAAAGTCTTTGTTTGTCCTCTATAAAGTATTGAATCCTATAGTAAATCTCATCGTTGTTTATTTTGATGGTTGGTTAGGTGTTATAAGACTGATGGGTATTTCAAGTCTTCCATACAATTCAATTGACAAGAAAGCTGGTGTTCGACTTGTAGTTATTTTTGCGAAGAAATTGGTTGGTTCTTCTCTATAAGAGCCTGTAAACAGGCCTGTGTTGTAATTTTTCCAGCATAACCTAAAAATTGGTCCTCTAAAATTTTGTGAGGTAACCTAACATTTGCATTTTCCCCTGGTTTGCTGATTTCTTAAATACATAAATGTGCCTTGGTGAAAAATAAAGCAAAATTGCTTTAAAACACAAACTTCATTGATTATCGGACGACAAAATTTGTCAAAATCAGTAGCAAAATGCAAATTTAGACGAAGACTGCTAACAGTTTGGGAAACCTATAAATAGGTCCTCCTAAATTAGGTTTGCATAACCATGGGGAAACCCCGTTCTGACCGTTCTCCCCCAACAGCACAGGCTCATTGGTTAAAGTGCTGTAACTCATAGAACAGACCTTGGAGAAAACAATAGATGTTTTCAGTTTTGTGTCTAGACAGCAATAGTGCATGTTCCTCATAGAGAACAGCTGGGATTTGATTGCAGATCAAGAAAAAGCGTTCGTGTATAGCATTAGCCATGTTCTGCTGAACCGGTGCTCATGCTGATTTTCTAAACATTTTATCAAGATTATCTTGAAATTTTACTGCTTTTTTATGCATAATTACTGAAAATCATGCTATGTCCAAACATGAAGAAGAAAAACCATTGTAGTTACACCAAGGGTCGAAATATTGTTGTGAAATTTGGGCCCTGATCAATGTTGTAGCATTATCAGTTAAAGAATTTTTAGGGGCCACTCCAAATTGCTGGAAGCATAGGTAGCATTTGGCCCCTTAAACCCCATTATTTCGACCCCTGTCAGACACTCGTAAGCATTACCTATTACAGTGTGTATGAACCCTGTACATGTTGTATTAGGCGAGAAACTGTCGACCTCACATTTCCTGTTGGAGATCAGTTCAAAAAAAATTTCCAAGCGTTACAGTAAATAGCAGCAATAGTGTTGTGGGGTTTCCCAATAGTATAACAATAGTCAAATGAGACTCAATAGTCGCCACTTAGACAAATGCATATTAGTGTATTCTAGGATACAGTGCACATCATGTTCTGTTTTATTATATATGTCAATTCATCAATCATAAAACAATTTTGCTTTGTTTTAGCTGTTGGTCTGATTTGTGTGTGTAATGTGTGTCCTGATCTGGATGTTAATGGAACATGTCAGGCCAAAGAACTGAGCAAGTGTTTCACAGCCAGGACATTGTCGGAGTCTGGAGAGGATGTGTGGACATATGGATGTCTACCCCCTGACGGTAGCACCCTTTTACAGGTAAGATACAATACAAATTCATTTATTCGGGGGAATACACTGTCCATTTTTGGTCACATCACATATTTTCAGATAAAGATGTAGACAGAAAGTCTTTCTGTTTTCCACCATAATACAGATGAAATAACCCCCTTGTTCCTCAAACCGGGCTCTCTGTCTGAGGGCAGTGTGCCTCATCTGGGTAAAGGTACTCCAGCATGGCCATGCTCTCTTTAGCTAGATGCACATTAATTTCCCCCATAGCAAGCAGTTCACATTTTATGGTTATGTTAGGGTATTCACAGTTATTGTTAAAGAATACTGCTGTACTCATAAAAAACGCATAACTTGTAACAAAAACAATAAACAAACATTAATAATCAAATTGGTCAGAGTTCCATCAGTTCTTACATGTGATGTTCTTTTTTTGCTGGTTAGCAGGTTTCCTGTATCTGTGGCTATTAAACATTAGGAATGATCTGTTCAAGCACTCTGCTCAGACACTAAGGGACCATATGTAACCTTTGTTTGTGCTCCAAATGTCTTGTGTAGACTTTCAAGACAAAGGCAGACGATAGGAGTATATTTCACTGCCAAACTAAGCTAGAGCACATGCTGCCCAAACTTAACCTCTGCAGGGCACATGCCGAAGTACAGACACGCTGATCAGGAAGTACTCCCCCTGCAGAGAGATCACAACAACAACAAAGCACAGTGTGGCCTGTTAAAAGCATACTTTCTGTTCTCAGAAATTACGGTGACAAAATAATAGTGAATATTAGGTCATGTGGCAAGTTTATTCTGTTTTTTTTTATATTTGTAGCCTACATCGGGATGTTTCTCGATGAAACAGATGTAGTAATGTAATACATAGTCTTCAGGGTCAGAAATGTCCGGTATCGCATCGCAGTTTGCAATGGAAATAGGGCTTCCTGCGATTCATTCAAACTTTGGCATCGCTATTTCTTGCAATGCAAAAATAAAACCGTCCCTAAAATCATATTTACATGTGTAAGTATTAGTTAGAATTTCATTGCCATCTCGCCTGTTTGCTTTTGCTTAAAACAGAAGTGCAGGGTCTTGGCGCTGTTGCAGTGCCTGTCTTTTAAGGCGCGTGATCGCTCTCGTGCACCATCGCACATGTACATTTTATTCTAGGTACACAATTTTTTACTCGCCTAGAAAAAATCAGTCAACAAGGCATATTTGGCGTCGAGCCGCGCCATGCCCCTTCTACTGGACGCCATGCCCTAAACGATTGTCGCATGCCCCTTTTATCTATATATTTCCTGCCGCTATAATAGCTTGCGCCTTTCCGTAACTTTATTTATCCTCCTGTTTTTTTGTAAAATTGATTCCGATGTCGCCATTTTGTAAGCTGGAGTGACTATTGTTACCTTTTTTACAAAAGAGCTTGGTAATGCATTCTCCATTCTTTGGCACTTTTCTGATTTACATTCCTTTCGCAACAGTGCATCAATCATTTCCGAATATTTAGGAAGGCATCGCTTTAAGCGTCGCTTCGCTTTTTTGTGATTCATCCAATTTCAACGATGTCAGCAGACATGCCCAACAACTATCCAAAAGGCAATCGAGAGAAACATAAAACTTTACAGAAAAACTGTTAAGCAATAAAATCTCTTTTAGTCTGTGATCAAACAGCGTTAACACATGTTGCATCAA
Source organism: Mopalia vespertina (assembly GCA_030265115.1). Lineage (NCBI taxonomy): Eukaryota > Metazoa > Mollusca > Polyplacophora > Chitonida > Mopaliidae > Mopalia > Mopalia vespertina. The sequence goes on along the minus strand of JAQQZZ010041920.1, from coordinate 7,359 downwards.
ACAGTACAACAATGTCATAATAATGTTTCCCACAGATTTTAAGTTGACAGCTAGCCCTGTAAACATGACTAATGGAGGAACTCGTCTCGATCCTCGCTGTCGTGTGTACAGGGCTAGTTGACAACCATGTTAGTGATCGCAAAAGCTTTTCTTCAACTTATGAACAAGTTTTGAAATTGAAATTTGTGCACATAGGCCTAAACCTTCAGAATCAAAATCCAAGCATTACGTCTACATTCGTACTAGGAAACAATAAATTTCTAATATTGTTTAGCAAATTTGGTATTTTGTCATATCAAAACACCACCCGGTCCAAGAGTTTTTAAAGAATTTATTTTGAAGTCTTCAGAAGTCCAATGACTAATAGAATAGTTAAATCTTTAATGTGATCCATATAATTTCCTATCAAGATTAGGTTTTGGTTTGTTGGTGTTTTTATCAAATTTTAACACTTTAATACATAAGCTCCAGTTGTGTCATGCCACACATTCTTCTAGATCTCCTCACTTCATCCAGTGCCAGCCCCACCATTACATTTTATTTACTTTAAAAATGTAATATGCTGTGGTAGTCTCTGCAAAGAGAGTTTTCTTTCTAATGTGCTTATAAGCTGTCTCAATTGCCACAAAATTGTGCCAAATTAGCGATACCCTCTCTCCACTCAGGCGCATGTGCCGTCGACAAACACCTGCAGCCCTTGTTACTCACTCTCCCAGTGCCTTTTAATTCCTAGCTGAGATGTTTTAAAGAAGAATTGAAATTTTATAACTTTTTCAAAATGTACATTTTTGTGCGATCACTCTCCTTGGAGAATTTTAGGAGAGCTAATTTTAGCTCACGTACCACTCACCTGGAAGAAATTACATACACTTTTTTCAGAGCACCTTGTTATTTCAAAAGGCATGCTCTGGCTGTTGTCTAGCAAAGGGCCATAACTCAATATATGCTGCCAATGCTTGAATGGCGAGCAGACAACATTTTATTTGCAAATTTGTATATATGCCGCCGAAGAAAACTGTTGCCAGCTTGGCCAAATTACAATCGTGGTTTAAATCAAAGTGATAATGGAAACAATGCCAAACAAATCTAGATCAAGTTAATGCAGTTAAATATTGCCCAAACTTTTCTGCCAAATTGATTGATAGCGTTACTGACAAATCTATCAAAAATACAATGTTGACAATCATGCATTGTCAGAAACTCACATGAAAGCTGTACAATTCTCAACCAAAAAAAACATTTTTGTTAGCAGAAATCTATGAAACTACTCCTATAGGACGAGACTTCTTTCTGTCTTGGGACAGATGTACAGCATGATCGGGTTAATTTCTTTTTTTGTTGCAATTTTTTTATTTTTCAGGTTGGATACGGTCCCTAAGGCTTGTGCTCCTCTTAAATCTGCTCCAAATCTTTCAGATACAAAATTGATGCAGATCCAAGCCGCTTAGAGACAGTCTTGTGGAGCTTTTAGTAAACAAGGCATAAACAAGAGCTGTAACTTGCATTTGATAGCTGTCTTGAAGGGAATTTATATGCCAATGTTAAAATGTTTTACACATTATAACGGATTGGTTTTCGTGTTGTTTTGTGTGCTTGCAGTGTAAAGGTGACCTTGTACCCCATGGTATTCCACAAACCATTGAATGTTGTGATGAAGAGGATCTGTGTAACGAGAACTTAGAACCTGTTTATGCTGAACGACCAACCACGCCAATACAAGGTAAAGGCCTGTTTCATGGTGTTCCAAAATTAATAACATTACAACAATGCCAAATTATCAGCTCTATTACTCTCCACTACATTTCTTTCATTGGTATTTCCTACACGCATGTATTGACATGAAGTGCAGTATTCGATAGCATCTACCTGTGTTCTGTCTTATATTCCTTTAATGTAATTTCTTTATTTTTTTATTTCCAGGTTATGTACCACGGGCCTATGATGGATATGATGAGAGTATAACACACATTGCTCTACTAGTCTCCATAGCCCTATGCATAATCATCCTAATAACTACAGTCACCTTTGTCTATCTCAGGTAAGACATTTATTTAGTTCAGAGCTAATTCATGTCTATTAATCAAGCCCTGTAGGTCAACATAACAGGTTAGGAGAAGCTGGGTGGCTCTGTCTGCATTGCCAGCAAAAAAACTGTGATCTAAAATAATGTTGTAAACAACAAGAACACTTGTGTTGTTGAAATTCCTGATAAACATGATTTAAATTACTACAGCTGTTGATTATGATATACTGTTACTCACAAGTCTCACAAACTCTTTTCAGCTTATTAATTGATTATGTATTGTAAGCGTATTTTGTTATGATTGTAGGTATCGTAGGAGAGAGTTAAGAAGGCAGCAATATCTTGCAGCGGCTGACCGTTCTGATTCCTTTATCCCTGCTGAGGAGACTCTCAAACACTTGATAGATTCCTCCCAGTCATCGGGCAGTGGATCAGGACTCCCACTACTGGTAACACTACTCACTTAAACATACAAATTTGTGATTTGCATGATTGAACAAATTCTAAATCTGAAATAAAAATAAATTGAACGAATATAGCTTGTAAACTTGCTGAGAAATTATTTGGAGATTCAATATAGACGTCATCTGAATGTTGTAGCTACAATATATATAATTTTACTCTTTATGATTTGTAAGCTATATGTATGGTACAGATTTGTTGTTTTGCATTGTCCTCATTGAATTGTACTTTTCCCAGGTACAACGAACCATAGCCAAACAGATTCACTTAATAAACAGTGTGGGAAAAGGTAGATATGGTGAGGTTTGGAAGGGGAAGTGGCGAGGAGAGAATGTGGCTGTGAAAATCTTTTTCACTACTGAGGAGGCCAGCTGGTTCAGGGAAACCGAAATATATCAAACTGTCCTTCTCAGACATGACAACATTTTAGGTAAAACTAATTCCTCTTAGCTAATGTATTTTCACAATCAACTCATATTTACTCACATGCTTTTATTAACAGTTGATAAAAAAGAACATAATTTTTGGAACATCTGGTGTTGTTCATAATGATGGTATATTAATTTCTTGTACTCTGTTAATATGACAACAGATTCTTGCTAACATTTACCTGTCATAACTGTTACATTACCACCAGCTACAAACAGCCATACTGATGCATAATTTCATATTTCATCAACAGCGATACAAAATGATATGGTGTTCGACTTTGCAACAAAAGCTCATTTTTGGGAATGTATCAAAGCTTAAAATTCTGTTTATGGTCCTTTCAGTTAACTACAGTTTGATAAATGACATTCTTTACATTGTAATTTCAAAGTAGTTTTATCTTGTGACAATCCAAAGTTTTCAATCCTCCCCAGAATAGATATCATTTAAAGGTCAACATAAATACACAAACATCAGATAAAAACTATTTCTACAATGTTAAATTACGATTTGATTTTGTAGGCTTTATTGCTGCTGATATTAAGGGCACAGGTTCCTGGACTCAACTGTTTCTAATAACTGATTATCATGAGAACGGTTCACTTTACGATTATCTTCAAACCCACACTCTCAACACCTTAGACATGATGGAACTGGCCTTCTCTGCTATATGTGGCCTCTGTCATCTCCATACTGAAATATTTGGTACCAAAGGTAAGAAGTCCTGTTCAGAGAAAGCATGAGTTTGCTGTAAATCCTTATCAATTCATGAATCTACCTGGTGCCAGTTGCACGAAAGACGATAAGCTGCTAAAACCAGATTAAATCACTAATACCGGGTTAGAGATAGACCTTCAAGATGGCATGACGTCATCTAATAGAGGATTAATTTAATAGCACTTCGATCAACTGGCCCATGGTACTGATGAACTGCCACCAATGACTTAAGAACTTGGATGTTGTTTTCATTAAGCTTCCATTGAAAACTGACATTGTCCAGTCATCCCATAGGTGTTATAGCCTTGACCACAGATCTAAATTCTAACCAGACCAGTTAATCAATTATACTAATTGTACTTCTTTTAAAGTAGAGTTTAACGCAACTGCGAACACTAAAAATAGCGTTAACCAGCCACTTGTCTCCCTGTATATTAGATGGGCACCTCTGCTGGGGCAATCAGACGAGTATCTTCAGATTAAGGTGGCTGGCTTTAATTTGATGAATTAAAACACTTATGAGAATGTTTTTGCCAATAATTGGTGACGTATGCTAAGCCAAACAATTTTTACTGTCAATATTTGTTCAGTATTGCTGTAATAATGGTATTGAGGCCTGCATCTTAATACATGTACAACAAAAACGGAAATTGAACTGTTGCTTCAAATGTCTCATAAATGAAATAGAAACATACAAAGTGGTCGGAATTAAACATAACAAATTTTCTTCATTTAGTCCATTTTTCCAAATTCTGCATTATACACCATATTAGTATACTATACGGCTATGGGTACATCATATCTTTTCATGGAAGGAAAACTTCTCCAGCAAAAAAGTATGGATATTTATTTTAACCTTGTGCTAAAATTCCCAGGAATCCTAATCCAGTCTTATCCAATAGGATCTTTTCTCCTTATAATGTTTTGAACATAGGTGCTGTAACATATAGCACCCTAAAAATGGTTCAGATCTTTAAAGATGAAAATATCTGGATTATAATGAGGATTTTGTATTGCATCAAAATCAATAAAAACAAGCAGTGGGTAAACTCCGGCTCATCTCATCAGCGGACATCTTTAGCATTTAAAAACCTGATTTGGGAAATAGCTACGATTAGTCCGTTTTACAGACCAAGCGACACAATTTCTTTGGCCTTTGTCTCAGATATATGTTGGATACTGACTTAAGTTCTTTGTTTAATTTGTTCGCACCCACAGGTAAACCAGCCATTGCTCACAGAGATATAAAAAGCAAAAACATTCTGGTGAAGAAAAATGGGTCCTGTTGTATTGCAGACTTGGGTCTAGCTGTCAAGTTTATTAGGTAAGGGAGATAACTTTTGTAAGATGTGAGGGAAATTTTGATGTAAAATAAAATAGTCTGTAGACCAAAGTCAGAACTTCAAGAAATGTTTAGTCATGCATGTTAAGTTTCTATATTTCGGTTTATTAAACCAATATTCCTGATGGTTTAATAAACCGAAATATAAAAACTTGACCTTTTTTTTTTCTTGTTTTCTTTTTGTGAGAAAATTAATTTTCCTCCAGTCTGGTTCTCTGTATAAGGAGTGAGAATCATTCTGAACTTTGTTGTCCTCTACCTCTAATTCACGTAGTATAGTAATTTCTTACATAGCACATGTTTTTATTGATGTTTTCCTTGTTTAACCTTATTTCTTATTTTCAGTGAAACAAATGAAGTTGAAATTGCCCCAAACGCACGCCAGGGAACAAAACGGTACATGGCACCTGAAATACTGGACGAGTCAATAAATTTATCACATTTTGATTCTTACAAGCAAGCTGACATGTACGCTTTTGGTTTGGTGTTATGGGAGATAGGCAGAAGATGTGTGACATCAGGTAAGTCTCCTGTACGCTTCTTGTTAGTCGAGAGTTCGTGTCGGTCATGAAAGTAAAAGTTGTATTATACATGAGTTACGTTAGTGAGAATCAACAAATAACACAATTATTTTTGACCCAATATGTGTATAAGCTGATGTTGCTGAAGATTGTGTCTCAGCCTGTTAAACTTTTAGTTTACAAGGGGATTATGTTGTAACTGACCCAAAGAAAACATTTGACTGAGGTAGGTATTATTTCTCTGGTTCTCTTAACAACAACATCATCACCTTCTTAAAGTGTTATTGCCACAGACAAATTGGGATAATTTCCAGACTTTTCCTATTGATGGCTTGTTTGTTGTGTTGTCTGATAGGGAAGAAAAAAATCTATCCGCGATTACGAGCTTTTTATAGAAACCATAATTTATACACTGGATTATTTAACAGAAATTGAGTAAATTTTACTTGGTTACCAAAATGTGAAGATTTTTCGTGCAAATCACACCAAAGAGAGATAAAAAAATATTATTGTGTTAGAATAAGGTTAACCAGCTTGAGCCATAGCCTAACAACAAATATTTTAATTAATTAATTTATGCTAAAATTTATCATAATGGTGACTCACCACTCTCGTTGATCAACCTCTGTTTATCTGTAACACCCTTGTCTCCAAATGAAGATAGCCTTTGTTAATTTCTGAAAGACTTGTGGATGACAGTAAGAGTAAATATCAGTAGCTGTTTTTCAGAGAACCTGTATATGGATGTATGTTGTTATTGACAGGAATGGTTGAAGATCCTGTTACCCCATATCATGACAGGTTTAACTCGGAGTCCACTTTTGATGAAGTGAAGAAAATAATTTGTGATGAGCGTCACCGCCCAGCGTTACCTAATAGATGGAGTGGAAATGAGGTAAGCACAACTAGCACCAACAAGAAAGAGTTAAGAACATTTTATTGACTATGCTGTTTAATGTCCTGTTTAAGGTTATATCTGTTAAGTATTTTGCTTTGAAGGAAACATACTTTGTATGAACATATTGCCCTAAGAAATAGGGCAGAAAAAAACATATAAATATGTTACATAAATAGAAAAAATAAAAGTTATTTAATTTTCATTACATGTCTCTCAACTCATCATTTGTTTCTTCACTCTTAAATATGGTGAGTAAGACTTTTACAATAATAATGACCGGGTCAATTTATCCACATCAGCCCTAATAATGGGGCCTGCGGCCGTGGCTTAGTGGTAGCGTGTGCGCTTCCTAATCCTGCTTCGATGTACCATTTACAGGATCAAGTCCGTCTGTCGACCATTAGGTATATGAGTGAGTCACAAGATGTGGCTCCGGCAATCGCGGGTTGGTTTTTACGAGGTTTCATCCTGGTTTTCCACCTTAATAAGGCAAGGAGCAGTGTGAAGTGGACAATCCTTAGTCATATAAGTGAAATACCCTTGAGTACGACATTAAACCCCAATCAAACAAACCTTATAATGACATGGTCAATTAATCCACATCAGCCCCTAATAATGATTTGGTCAATTAATAATCCACATCAGCTCCTTATAATGATTTGGTCAATTAATCCACATCAGCCACTTTTAAAGACTTGGTGAATTGAACTACATCAGCCACTATTACTAATGACTTGGTCAATTAATCCACATCAGCCCCTAATAATGACTAGGTCGATTAATCCACATCAACCCCTAATAATGACTTGGTCAATTAATCCACATCAACCCCTAATAATGATTTGGTCAATTAATCCGCATCAGCCCCTAATAATGACTTGGTCAATTATTCCACATCAGCCCCTAATAATGACTAGGTCGATTAATCCACATCAACCCCTAATAATGACTTGGTCAATTAATCCAC
>JAQQZZ010041909.1:0-10374 GCA_030265115.1 Mopalia vespertina | reverse complement strand
GAATTTAAACGTTATAGACAACAAAATAATTATCGGAATCCTATATAGCTGTCGCAACAGCTCTAGTTATTATTATTATTATGTATGATTATGTTGCCATGGAAAACAGAAATTTGATTGGAATGGTCCCATTTTAAATATAAATGTAGTTGAGTGTAAGACCAATGTCCTTTCAAAATTCGAAAACCCTGTGTTAAGTGGTATTGCTTTTATCTTTTTCACGCCCTCTATACGGACGGACTGACAGCGGATGGACGTACGTCGTGCCGAAATAATTCCTACCTATAATTCCTAATTATGCCGGTGGGATTAAAACAAAACCCCCATTTCAATTGTTGGAAACGTGTTTTGCCAATTGAAAATAAGATATTTTTAATGTTTGTGGACATTTAAAGCAGCATTCTTCTCGAAATGTTGTTGAGGAACCTAACTGGTTCAACAATATTTCTATCACTTTTGCAGAAAATGTTATGTTATAAATGCTGAAATTATTAACGCAAGCCGGATGATCTTATGCTAATAAGTTTATTATGGATTCTTGATTTTTTTTTTTTGCGTTTACAATAACACGTGGCGCCTTGTTTAACAACGTTTATTACAAATGCATTGGTTGTTGATACAACTGACGTATACAACCCACCAGAATATTACAAGAGAGTTTATCACAGCAATGCTTAAAAGTCATCAAGTGTTGAATGATTGAAGTGAACTAAATATGCTCATTCGAAGTGAGCACTTTAAAGTTCATTAGGGATTCATTTACTTTCTCAATTATTTGTTTTCAAACTATCTTTTTTGGAAAAAAGTGATCTTGTTTTAAATATTTGTTTTATCATTATTATTATTATTATTATTATTATTATTATCAATGGCTCTGATTTAATGACTCAAAGCATCAAGAGAGAATGCCAGCGAAGAAAACCTTGCAAAGTTTGCAAAAGTGACTAATTTAGAGAAAACTGCAGCTTTTCCTGGACGAAGGATTGTTATTTAGTTTGTTTGTTTGTTTGTTTGTTTTTTGTTTGATTGTGGTTTATCACCGTATTGTTATTTCAGTCATATGACGGTGTGCCAGACAGCCCATGTACATGCACTGTTAGAAGAATCTAGTCGAAACGACCAGTAAAAACCTGGTCGCCTGCGACCAGGAAAAACCTGGTCGAAACTGACCACCTTTTTTTGGTCGAATCGACTAGCTTTTTTCTGGTCGAATCGAAAAGTTGCCGAAAGAAACAGCCCTTGACCTCAATGAAAACAACCAAGGACAATACGGGCAATCACAAGACTCCCTTCAAAGACATGACAAACACATTGGCTTCGTTTCACACCATAGCTCTGACGGCACCATGGCAACTGTACACTCCGTCCCATTATTTAGAATACAGGGATTGTTTTAATAGAGATTGTTATTGTACATAGCGTCACTCTCTTTCTCAAACATAAAAACGTTCAACATCTTAAATCTTGAGAGTTACCTTTTCTTGGTTTTGTCCAGCCGTCGTCAGGGTTTCGTCCAGCCATAACATTTGGTCTGCTGGATCAATTATATCCGTGAAGTTCGGAACCAATAGATTGCGAGTATAATATAGGTTTGTATTAAGGGAGATAACTCTTAGCCCCGGCCGGATAGCATGACTATAATAACCTCCTGAAATGAAAGTTAAACTTATACTACTGAATCATGCAAGGCCTGCCAGATAACAATATAACACTGATTGGTTGATTGATTAATTGAATAATCGATTGATTGATTGATTTATTGATTAATGACTGACTGACTGACTGACTGACTGACTGACTGACTGACTGACTGACTGATTGATTGATTGATTGATTGATTGATTGGTCGATCGATGGATCGATTGATTGATTCATTCATTCATTCATTCATTCATTCATTCATTCATTCATTCATTAATTCATTTATTCATCCATTCAGTATCTGTTAATTAATGTATCAACTTATTTATTCATCCTTGTATTTATTTATTGTTTTATTCATGAAAACCCATTCGTTTTTTTTATTTTTCTTAAAACATAACTTATGTAGCCATATATAAAAGGTACATATTTTACTTGGTTAAAGCTATTTTTAATTATAGTATATATTGTTCGTTATTTTTCACTCTTTCTCGATCTGTCTATTTCCTTGTACTAATAAAAAATAAAGAATGTTACTAACATTTGTAGAAGCAGAAGTCTTTTAAGCAGAAGTATGAAAACAGCCCTTACCGGTCTCAACGGCAGTGTGACTAGGCCAGCGCTGGTTGTTGAAAAAGCGCCCTCTAGGGCGAAATAGAGAAACCTCGAGGAAAATGAATGGGATGTGGAATCATGGGTAAATCATGCTAAAGCTTAATGACATATATATAGGTATATAGTATTATATATATTAAATGTATTCACCCTTTCTGAACGTTGTATTAAATAGAGGATCGTCTATCCAGCGTCTCCATGTCTGCGCCATGTGACTATAGAGGGCGTTGTCAGTATCCGGGTACTGAGAGTCGGGAAAGTAGTCATGCGCACCAAGAGCGGGGAATACTTTCACGTTTGGAAAGGCGTCTCTAAAGAGGCTCGTGATGTTGTTGATGATTTGAATGTTCATAATCATGCTCAAACCACTCGGTTTATCTGTTGTATGGAAGACGCTATCCCTGAAAATCGAAATGGTGAATGTATTGATATAAAAGGGGCCAAATAATAATTTCTGGAAACTGTCATCTGTTGTAAATCAAATCAAACGTCAATCAAATATAAAAGAGAATCAGAAACATAGTATTTTATCTGCAAATTGCAGTGTCAGAAAGAAGAATCTCCCGAGACTTATTTGAAGGAGACTATGTCCGTTTTTAAAAAAAAGTGTTCGAACCCTGGTGTTTCGGGAATAACACAAATTCAGAGCAATTACACTACCCTGTCCTAGCGACAGCGCGAAATCTCAAGGCCTACAGAACTGTCACTGCAGTCGAACGTTATTTACTATATGCAGATTAAATCAACCGATATCAGACAACCTAGAATTTTTACTAAATTCCAACGAGTTAACTTTCACAAAAAGGTTTCATTTTAGTTTTAACTATTGCTGTCTAATGTTAATAACTCATGTGACAGCTTTGCTAATGGTAAAAACCAGTTAGAAACCTAACAAAAAGTTCCACAAATGATCACTGTTATACTTCCCAGTCACTCTTCCTTGTTGTCGTTACCTACAGAAACACTATGGGCTGAAAGCAACGACAATAACCAAATAATGATGATAACTGTAAGTCTTTGTTTATTCGCCAGTTCAACAGTTTTTATTTAAACCACCTCTAAACGGCGAACAAAATATCGTTCGCAAGCGTGACCTTTTTTTTAACCTTTCACACTGTCACTTTCCAGCCGACAAATGTCAACAATTATTAAATGTCGCAGGAGAGTGACGATCTGCCACTTACCCTGTCCATATAATGAAGTCTACGTTTGGATCTATTGCCCTCATAGCATATACGGAAGAGTTTATTAACCGCCAGGGGGAATCGCACAGTCCATCGCCAAACACCCCTCGCTGGTCAAAAGGGATGTCTCTATGGCAGGAAACACCCGTGGTGAGATACGTGGGGTCAAAATGATGATCAGAGATATGCCAGAATTTACCTGCAATGATAAATATTGTGTTTATTTATGACTGTTGTGATTAATTGTTATACATGTATTGACTGTTTTATCAGCTAGTGATTTGGTTTGTTGGTCAATTTGGTTAATGGCGGGTTTCGAGGTGAGCGACGGACCGGAGTTAATAAAAAAGTGGCGTACTTCTCGCTTAAATGCCGAAGGACGCCTGTAAGTTAGAGAGCGGGGATAAATGAGACATGTCAGACAGCATATCTTTATTTTAATGATCGTACTTGCACGGAACTGGGCGCACATCCTAAACCTTATGTATGAGGATTACCCAACCACATGACTGCCACAGTGAGGGGAAGTCCTCACTGTCATGTTAACATGGCTAGTCAATGTGTTGATTAAATGGTCAATTGGTCGATTGACTGATTGGTTGATTGGCTGGTTGGTCTGTTTGTTGGTTGGTAGGATGGTTGGTCGGTTGGTTGGCTGGTTGGCTGGTTGGTTGGTTGGTTGGTTGGTTGGTTGGTTCGTTGGTTGGTTCGAAGGCTGGAGGTTTGGCTGGCTGGTTGGCTGGCTGGTTGGCTGGATGGATGGAGGATGGATGGATGGATGGATGGATGTATGGATGGATGGATGGATGGATGGATGGATGGATGGATGGATGGATGGATGGATGGATGGATGGATGGATGGATGGATGTATGAATGGATGGATGGATTGATTGATTGATGGTTGGTTAGTTGGTTGGTTGGTTTTAATCTCGTTCAATTCAATGATTCTCATTATTTTCATCCATTCAATTTCATTCCGCAGTCTGCTCGGTTGGGGGCAGATCTAGATAGTTGGGGGGTCTATCTTGAGTTCCGACATAATTCTCGAATATTCTTCGTTTCCAAAAATATAAATTCGGGATTCCGCTGATAAATGAACCAGATTCTCCATCAACCATTACCAATTAGGCAAATTAAGTCATATTAAGTCATCACAATAAGTCACAATAAGTCATACCACAATTTAAAGCTTTGTTATAATTTTTTCACAATCAATACGGGGTTTTCCAGTTATGACGTTTCGACAACAGAGTGACGTCCCTTTGCGAAATAACGTTATCGGTTTACTGCAAGGGAGGGCCATTCCACGATTTTTAACATGGGCGGTATAAGGAATATTGCAAATTAACAGGTACCGTTAATAAAAACATGTGGATTTCCTTTTATCATGGCTTAAAATATTATTTCTTGCAAAAGATACAATTTTAAAGCTATATTTTCCTGAAAACCAACAACCCGCGATGTTAAAGTATAGACAAGCTCCTCTACCTTGCCATAAAGTAGCAGCGTCATTTCGCAACCTCTGTTGTTGTAACGTCATAACTCAAAACCTCCGTATTTATTTTCCCCAGCACATTTTCAAATTACAAGGTGAGGCGGATATCAGCCCAGCAATCTAATAGGAGACACAATTGGTTTGACTTAATCGGTCCTTTCAACAGAACACATTTATCCCACTGTTTATTCAAATCGGATGGTCCAAGGTAATCGAACAAACTACCAACATCTAAATAGGGTGCACCATTGGCTTTAGTATGATTTATTTTAGGTAAAACATCACGTGACGTTGAAGATAACACGTTGGCTGGCAGCCTATACATGACAAGTAACGCGATAAAGTGCGAGAAAAGCCAATCGTGCACGTAACTCCAACATCTATTCATACTAAAGAATCAACATATCTGTATCAATCCAAACTAAAATCTTATTTAATTGAACTTATTTCACAGTGTTATAATTAAAATACACTATAGTTCAAAAACTTTATGAGATATTTAAGATAGTTCAAACAAGAACATAGTTATATTAAACAAAAACGAATATCCGCTTAGTAAATTATAACATAATAAATGTATTACCTACTTAAAAGTCATAACAAATATATATTTAATCACTTATGTTTTCGGGATTTATCAGGCCCTATGGGGCTTTACTCCCGCCACAATAATATATGTTTATTTGTTTGAATTTGCGATATACAAATTATGTTATGTGATGTGGTGAATAAATGAAATGATATGAAAACACAGTCTGGCAAATAAGACATACCAACATACGAGGATCACAATTAGGAAACAAACTGCAGAATATAAGGTTCAGCATACCATTGGAATCAACTTGGGTCTGAATGAAGTCAATATTCCAAATATTTGCAAAAGAGAGGCTGAAAAGGGAACTGTTTTATCATATAGAGATATGAAGGTTATTACACGTTAAATTATCGTTGTCGACTTCTATACTTTTACAATATATTTGCATCATATAGCATTGCCAGGGGACATCGACGCTAGCAATGACTGATTGTATGGACACGTTAATGTCAACGCCATTCGTAGGTCCCCGATAATTAACCAATAATATATTTCTATATTTGATGTTACGGAAGAAATTTATAGCTCAATCCCCATTTAAGTGGTTTATTTTCTCACAACCCGAATATTGTCGGCCAGAAAAATCCCGAGTTTTATTTTTAAAACAACAACAAAAATATATATCGAGTTTTTATTTTTTTAAAGGGAAACGAAAAGAGTCGAGACTTATGTCAGAAAACGAGATAAATTCCGACCGCATATATTTTTTATGAAGGAGAATAAAAAATAGTTTATGTCACTTTTACGGTTCCGGGTTATATATGAAGGACTTCATATTTGTTTTGCGTCAAGTGAAGGCTGAAAGTGCCTCGGCTATTACTTCACGGACATTAAGATAGTCTTTTTCATTTTGTATATGTCTCTTTAACGGCTACGTATGACACTAGCTGAAAATTAATACCTTAGTTAAAACTTCCAATGACCATAGGGAACAGAGTATCAGAAAGTATTTGCTTAGCCTTTTGTGTCAGCTTGACCTAGAACCCAGTGGCCTTGACCCGTCTCGTTGAACGTGTCGAGTAGGCCTGTCGCTGCCGCCCCAGTATCAGATATCAAAACACCCGTGGGCTCATTTAAGATTTGTAGTCATTTAAGCTTTAGCCTATAGGCTGACAAACAACCTTTGTTAGCCACGATGGGACTAATTATTGTATGTCCAAAGGCCGATAACGAAACATTATCGTAAGAGCTTGGCCAAGTTGACAAAATAAAGCTCACACCCTATCAAGTTGTAATTGCAGCTGGCTTTCGTTACGTTGTTATCCCAAGATCGTGGTCCTCTTACCAGAGGAGTGGGGTGCTTGGCTGACTTGCCTTTACTTTGAGAGCAATACAAAAGACAACCTTAAATACATCGTATACTGTATTTAAATTAAACTGAAAATTAAATATTTTTTCAATAGAGAATAATTTGATTTTCACGTCACTTTACCGAATAAAATAGATGACCGACAAACTCAGCATCCAATATAATTAAAATCAGATCTCTAAAACGTTCCCCGTGTTTAGTTTGTCGCTGTATTGAGATCTAACGCAATCATCCCACCTACAATGTCAACTGTTTTTCGACCTAAACCTATTATTTTTATTGCATATTTTCAAAGACAACCATCTGTATTGCACTTGAAATCGAATTAGGATAACCGTTAATTAGTTAATTTAAAAAGCGGAACTGACGTCATTGTTTGTAAACACGGTAGTTATATCATCTAGTCGTGGCTGTCCCCTATTGATTGCACTGGTGGATGCTTTCATATGAAGCCGAAAGTAAGGGTTTCGTCCCCAAGTGAAACAACAACAACAAACAACCGCTTCTAGGCCTACATATCAACCTGGTTCTAAACACCGGATTTTGTAAAACCGCATGTCATCTGAAAACATGCTAAACGTATGTGTTACTCAAAGAGCTATTTTGATATGTATACAACAGATTAATATTGTGCTTGGATGACCAAGCTTGTGTATACGCCGTGTTGTTATAGATACCTTCCAATGCATCCATAAGCAAACGAACCCACTAGTGACCGACTGCGTTTTCGAACAATGACGTCAGTCCCGCCAGTTAAATAAACTAATTAACGGCTATGCTTACTCGAATGCAAGTGCAATACAGATGTTTGTCTTTGAAAATATACAATAAAAATAATAAGTTTAGGTCAAAAAACAGTTGTCTTTCCCTTTAAATTGACCAATCAAAGAGCTGCTTCTCAATTCTGGTTGGTAAAAGCCGAAGATTTCCGCCCACGAACTGAAGTTTCCCTACTGCGTATTTTTACATTACCAACGGATACACGCACGCACAATCAACAACCACCATTCAAATAATAAACTTTGAGTGGAATTGCAATTTCCCCTGTTTACATGCGACTTAAAAAATTAACACAGAAGAAATCGGACCGTGTTATCTGTGTTTTTAGTGGACAACTGAAACTGTGACCTTTCGTGAACCCCAGTAAGCTTGACAAAATTGAAAAGTATAAGTAGAGTGATTGCGTTAGATCTCAATATAGCGACAAACAAAACTCGGGGAGCGTTTTTGCGATCTGATTTTAATAAGATTGACTCATCATCATACGGATAGAACACGGCAATGGGTACTTCCTATCTTTTCGTAGAGGGGAATCTTAAAGAACTTGCCCGGCGAATTCCGCTCTATTTCTCGGAAAGTATGGATTTGTAGGCCAACCCTACACAATCGATTGGTTTTTCACACACTTTCTCGCGTTACTTGCCATGTACAGGCAGTCAACAAGCGTGTTATATGTAATGTCACGTGATGTTTTACCTAAAATAAATGATAATAAAGCCAACAGTGCACCAAAATGACTACGGGCAGCTAGAATCACCATTCAATCCCCCTTTAGTATATGTACCCATGCAACATAATATTTAAGTTGAATTTAAGTCCAGTAACATATGATGGCGCCCGCCGCCCGAGAAGCGGTTTTTTGATTTGAAAACTTTGTAGACGAAAATATCATACTGGATGAAGATTACTGGAAATTGAATTGCGTCAAGGGTTATCCGGAAGGCGTAAGCTTTACATAAACATCAATATTTCGAGGAAAATAAAAGAACCAGTACTTAGTTTCTCTCCACAATACGATAGGATATATACTATATATTTCTCAAAATTATTCATACAGGGATGTCAGCTAATTAGAACATCATATCATGTCATAAAGTCCCAGAGACAAGTTTCTGAGTAGGTCATAATCGCGTGGTGTTTCTAAGACATTAAAATTAACCAAGGAACATGTGCTCTAAAGAGTATGACAGACACCATATGTTACTGGGCTAGAAATTACTGGCGCACAGCCGAATCCAACTTCTCGAGACAAAGTGTGTCGTGACGTGAAACTCTATTCCACACCTTGTCACACTTGGGCCATACTTGTAGTCAAATTGATTGGCTTCTTCGTTTTTTTCAATTTGCTTTGATCTTTGTTTGACCGCCGCAACGGGGTAAGTGTGGCAAGGCTTATGAAAGAACTTCGTGGAGACATCAGACTTGCCTGGGGAAGATGAGCCGAATTAAGCTTGCAATTTATTGGGTTATCTATTACACTTAGTACTATTTTTATCAGATGCAGAGTTCTGTATCTTTAACCCTTTCACTGCTGGTGTATACCGTGTACGCCGATTGGCACCATAGACAAACTCCCATTATGTGCTAACTGAAGTAAACATTGATAAAACGATGAATATTTTTTGTGTCTTTTAGAAAGTGAAGATTAACAGTATTTTCGTTATTTTGGGGATAACGAAGATACTATTGATAAAACGAGCTCCTATAAATAGATAGGGAATCCCCAAACTTCTCGCACCAATAAGTAACTGTTACAGTGTTTAAGCCCAGAAAGGAATATATATATGCATATTGTACAGTTCATCAGCGAAAGGTCTAATAGTCTATCATACCATTTCATGGGTTCTATTAGTTTTGTCCAATAATATTTGATATACTGAACTTCCTGAAACATTTTATATGCCAAACGAGACTTGAAATCGCACATTAGCTTTGTTAAAAATACAGAAATAAGGTTCAAGTATCTGTTGCTAACCTGCCATTTTTCTCTCTTCCACCCTGACTATATAGACATGAAATTTAAGTAGAAGGTCCTGTAACTTCCACTCTATAGGCATATTTACCTAATAAAAGAATACAGAGTTTATTCAATTAGGATATTAACCCTGTAGTAAGCCAGTAAATCTACTTACATGTAGTTGAAGTTTTGTGCACTACCGGTACTTCAAATCTTGCTATAGGGCAATTACACGATTTGAAGCCTTCAAACTCAGTAGCTATATTCACGTGTATGTACAGTACAGTTACTGTAAACTAAGAGCTCAGTTCCCATTTGAAGTAAGTGGACAATAAACGACTTACCTCTTTCTGCAAACGATGATGACACAGACAGTATAGATATCAAAAGCAAATGGCGGGTCGCCATTCTACACCAGTGACGTCTGGTAGATACAGAAGAAGGCTGTGTGAGATAGATCTGCAGCACACACCGGACTGTCCCTCAGACGAATTTAAGCCACGCATGCGCTTCTCAATCGATACGTCTGACAGGCCAATTTATGACTCAAATGTCATTAGTAAATTTTAACAAAATGTCAAAGGTTAATATTTGATAATACTGTCGGCAACACCTAGGCTTGGAAAGGGGATATGCTGAGTTGATATTTAAATATGTAGACGTACAAAAACAATGCATAGTTGTTTACTAGTTTGTTTGTTTTAGTTCTTAGTTGGTTAGTTGGCTAGATGGTTGGTTGGTTGGTTGGTTGGTTGGTTGGTTGGTTGGTTGGTTTGTTGGTTGTGTGGGTTGCTGGT
>JAQQZZ010041898.1:0-10374 GCA_030265115.1 Mopalia vespertina | reverse complement strand
TTAACATACATAAGACAAATTTAGACTTTGCCACCAGGTGGCGCCACATTTACATCGACAAATGTCAAAATCAATCCTAAGTGATGTCTTGTCGGATAGAACACTCCCACTTAGTTTGATTCAAATTCCACAAGAAGTTTTCAAGTTAACATACAGAAGACAAATTTAGACTTTGCCACCAGGTGCATTATTGTTGGAATACACCGCCGTCATATAAGTGAATTACCCTTAAGCACGACGTAAAACACCAATCAATCAACCCATTGTATCGTTGTCTCTCTGACGTTATAATCTTCGGTAACAGCGCCGTCATATTATTGAAACACCCGCAAATATGGCGTTCGATCAACTAATCGACATTTCAATCACCCATCTTGTCTTTGAATGACTTAAGGGAATGCCTAATTTTTTAAAAATAATTCAAGGTGAATATATATATCACATATGCTATTAAAGGTTTATGGCATTTAACTTTCTCGGCCTCAAACTCAGCTATACTTGTGAATATTCGATATACATATTATTATACATTAATCTCCACTGGATTCCGTTATAACGATCCAGGTTATTTTCATCTCCGGTTTAATCGAACAAGCTATCACATTACAAAAATTCCAATCATACTTAGAGAACTTAATAACCCATACATATACTTAATTGATATATAAATATGCTTTATGAATACTAGACAAGACAGGGGCGTGTATCATTTGCTTTCAGAGGTTAAGTTTAAAAACAAATATTTTGACTTTAAAAATGACTTTACTCTTGTACCTTGTCATTGTTTGTTTCTAAATACATCGAGTGTGATCCCCTTCTCCCATTGTGCTGGCACGCCGTCTTAGGATTGGAATACCCATAAATACAGTGAGATATCTAAATCACATAAACACACAATCTCGCGTATAATATATCACTTTTTACTTCAACGAAGTCTTTTTAAAACACGGCAGGTGTGAAGCTGTTTTATATGGCAGTAATTTGGGTCTGCGGAGCTTCTCGGCTTCATAATTTGGTAAAATACATGTGATTGTTTATAATGCTTAGTAAAATGTATAATATCTCGACCTAATGGACACTATGGCTAAGGGCAGCGTGTTTCTAGAATAATTATCTTGTTAACTAAAGCAGTGAAGGAACATTGATTCTCCAACAGAAAAAAACACTTCACATTTAATGGTTGTGTTCGTGTGACTACCGGAGAACATCACAGTCGTATAGGTGCAACACCCTTTAGACTGGCGTTTTCAGCCAATCAATTAATCTGTCATTCAATCCGTTACAATGTCCCATGCCGCTTTTCCATCGTATTTAAGTAAGGCAGAGTGTAAAGTGGGCCATTCCTTATCATATAAGTGAAATCCCCTTGAGTATGATTTTAAAGCCTAATGAAGCTAACAATCAAATATAGACGAAAACTAACTTGCCTAAATGGACTGAACTCCATTTTGTTTTTTTTTTGTCTTTACGTATTTATTTTTTAAAAATTGTCTTCATAATTGTGTAATCACAACACTCCAGTGAGAACATTTATTTTTGGATTTATAAGAATCCATGTTCCTTGTTCAGTTTACAACATGCCGTCGTACCTGTAGCATTTACAAGTATAGGCTAATGGCTTCGCCCACTCCATGTATTCCTTCGATCAAAATTACTCACAATTTAGATGCCTGACACTTAGTCGAAGGTAGATATTCCCTATCACTTTACAGGACATTAGCAGCTTTAAACTTAGACCTCTTATACCAAAGGCCTACTGTGGCACAAATAGCCTAAATTAAACTGAGATGGTGATCAAATGGATACAGTTGCCAGCAGTTCCGGTTGGCGTAAACAATATCGCGGCAAGAGATAGAAAGCGTTGAAATATATTGGTAAATACCGGCGTTTATTTACATCAACTAGATAGTGTACAAGCATGAAAAAGACATTTTTTGTGTAAACATTATGAAAGATTGCTTATAGCACATCTAATACCATTGCTAATATTTTTTTTATAATTTCTTAATTTTTAAACTAAGATGTGCAGTAATTCAGATTTATTAAAATGAATCTATCTTGTTGATTACATTCAATAGAAATAAAATGTAAAAGCATGTTAATGATAAATAATATTATCAATGTATTTTCTATGATATAAGACGTGAGATATGTTCGAATTACATGTAGTAGGCCTACATCGTTATCAGCTAAGGTTTAGAAAACCGATTTTTTCTTTTCTCGGTGGAATTCTAGAATATTTATAGCGAATTTTTTAAAAAAGACATCGTACACCGTCATCAGATGGGAATGGGGTTGAAACTAACAACATTTTCGGAGGCTTTATTCTCGGTTCCATGCACGTATAAAGCTGAACAAAAACATAAAACCACCCAATTTTTAAGACGAATATGCAAATATCCACGCCTGGTTAAATGTTGTACCGCTGCTGTCAATAACATGTTGATCAATCGATCTCGACCATTATATAAACTAGGAATATCGTATTTATAAAAACTCACGTACTGGGCTGTTGAGGTATTAGTGGTTTCTATGGACAACAAATAACATGTAAATTTGATTATTTATTGTTTAATTATTTATGATTCCACATGCCATTAAGAAGAGATGCTGTAATCAAATCATGGCTTAATACAGTGAGCGATGTCATTAGGACTGTGTCTCCTAATAAAGCTATGTTTGTGCCAGCGTATAAACATCCCCCAAGGCAAGGGTTAAAATGCGTAAGACTATAGACTTACACTCGAAAGTAGCTGTTGTAAACTACAGTTAAATCACGTTTTTCGTCTGTGGGAGCAACGTAGGAATTGAAGAGATGCTTGATACGACTATGTTCTTTTCCGCCTTGCTTCGGGGAAGATGGCGTATATGCTATAGTGTGTCTATGATTGTATATTACTGCTCTCATTATTGTATATTCTTTTGGACGTTTTATTACTCTGAAAGAATTAATAATAAGGTGTTTTCCACGGTGTTTGCCTTAGTGCCCACTATTATGTCATACTCAAAGTGTAGCATAGCCTACATTGAGAATGATCTTCAGTTCGCGAACACTGATTAATTTTAAAAGTTTAAGACACCGAGATGTGGCGTAAAACACCAATCAACCAACCACTAAAGACATTGAGAATGTGGTTGTAACCGAAACATTGTCAGAAAACGTAGGCTTCAATATTCGAATAATGGGGTCATAATTCAAAAACAGGTGCCGATGTGACGAAACTATTTTTTGCCTTAAGTGAAATATAAATAGATCACTTACTTTTTTACAATTATAGCAGAAAGTCGTATTGCGCACTAAGCGAACAGTAGCACGTAATGTCAACGTAACAGCATATTAAACATCGGCAATAATGTGACAGAAACGATCTTCCTGTTACACTGGTTCCCTCATGTCAAAGGTGCAACACGAAGCTGGTCTAAGGGGCAACACCCGAACCTGGTCTAATTAGGGGCAACACGAAGCTGGTCTAAGGGGCAACACGAAGCCGGTCTATGGGGCAACACGAAGCTGGTCTAAATGGCAACACGAAAATGATCTAAGAGGCAACACCAGAACTTGGTCTAATTAGGGGCAACACGAAGCTGATCTAAGGGGCAGCCAAAACTGATATATGGGGCAAGACCCGAAGCTGGTCAAAGGGGAAACACGAAGCTGATCTAAGAGGCAACACGAAGCTGATCTTTGGAGCGACACCCGAAGCTGGTCTAAGGGGCAGCACCCGAAGCTGGTCTAAGGGCCAACACGAAGCTGATCTATGGAGCGACACAAAGTTGGTCTAAAGGGTGACACGAAGCTGGTCTAAGGGCTACACGCAGCTGGTCTAAGGGGTAACACAAAGCTGGTCTAAAGGGCAACACGAAGCTGGTCTAAAGGGCAACACGAAGCTGATCTAAGGGGCAACACGAAGCTGGTCTAAGGGGAGCACGACACTGATATAAGGGGCAACACGAAGTTGGCCTAAGGGGCAATACGAAACTGGTATAAGGGGCACCACGAAACTGATATAAGGGGCAACACCCGAAGCGGGTCTAAGGGGCAGCACGAAGCTGATATAAGGGGCAACACCCGAAGTTGGTCTAAGGGGCAACACCCGAAGCTGGTCTAAGAGGCAGCACGAAGCTGATCTAAGGGGCAACACCCGAGTCTGGTCTAAGGGGCAACATCCGAAGTTGGTCTAAGGGGCAACACCCGAAGCTGGTCTAAGGGACAACACCCGAGTCTGGTCTAAGGGGCGACATGAAGCTGGTCTAAGGGGCGACATGAAGCTGGTCTAAGGGGCGACATGAAGCTGGTCTATGGGGCGACATGAAGCTGGTCTATGGGGCGACATGAAGCTGGTCTATGGGGCGACATGAAGCTGATCTATGGGGCGACATGAAGCTGATCTATGGGGCGACATGAACTGGTCTAAGGGGCGACACGAAGCTGGTCTATGTGGCGACACGAAGCTGGTCCATGTGGCGACACGAAGCTGGTCTATGTGGCGACATGAAACTGGTCTAAGGGGCGACACGAAGCTGGCAGAGTGCCATATGGGTGAAATGATCTGAAGGATGGTGTCAAACCCAAAATAAAAATTGAACAAACAAACCCATTACAAGGATAGTATGCTATGTTGTACAAGTTCAGTTAAAAAACATAAGAACAGTTACTTGCATTGTGGAAGTTACAACATTTTATACATCAAAAATACGACAAAAGCTCCAAGAATAAAGCTACACTATTATCAACTCGGGAACTATTCTACTTTATAACTATGGTCCAATGTTTATTGATGTAGAGCTAAATGTATGTGGAGCAGCTACATGCTTAAACCTAAAATATCACATAGTATATAATCAATATTCGTAATTAGTGTAGCTTTCTTTTATGCCACGTTAATCGACGTGTGGGAGGGAATGGGGAGGGGGCGGGGGAGGTCATTACATTATTTCGAAGCCATATATAGTGCTTCATATCTGCAATTCAGGGCAATGCATAGAACGATTTCAAACTGTGTCGATGAATATTGTGATAAGACTTGAAATCTAAAGCAAGTACAAACTATCCTAATTTTCATTTAATTTAAACAATATGTTTATTTTCAAAAAGAAAACGGAACAGCCATTGCTTGTCGCAGCTTGATTCGATGTTTTCCACGGCCTCTTATTCACTGACAATTGTTTCTAGCTGTCCAGGTTAATTGAAACCTTAACTGCTTGCTTCACCGACAAATGAAGCAAGCTTAAAAAATGTGTTGTCGCTTGGGGGTATTTAACGCATCTTCGTTTTAATAACTGTGTCATTTTGTTAAACTAACCGTCGGTTCCGTGCATCGTTAGAAATATTCGGATCTCGAAGGTCATTTTTTTAACTGCTCACTTCGCCGCTTCGCAAGCGCGTCACCTCTATAAAGCGGAAGTCTTGTCGAAGCACTTGCGTAGCAGCTATTTGAGCTGTTAAAAAATGGCTTTCAAGCTACGAAGCAGTGGAGCAGAACCATCACATTCTTCTTTCGATGTAACATAACTGATGGTTAGTTTTACAAAGGGACAACATTAGTAAAACGAGGATGTGCTAAACACCCGCAAGCGAGCACAAAACTTTGTTAAGTTTGCTTTATTTGTCGATTTTGATAACGTCCATTTCCTATCTTCCCGTATGAATATAATTAGGCCTAACCTTGATAAGCCTAACGAAAATGGGCGGCTACCATCTAGATGTCTGTGCTCCGATTCATATCGGAACTGTCCGTGCGGGATTATACACTCAGATATTGTATGTTAGAAAGTACCAACAATTCTATGTCCTGTGAACAGGCCCCCGAATGCACATGCGGGGTATATAGTAACAACCAGCGGATGATACACGGGTTTACAGTTCCGAGATTATGCCCCGCCTACATAGAACGCAAACAACACCATATATGCTGAACTGTTTGCCACATATGGTCAGTTGGGTTAAGCTCAAAGCGAGAAAACTTCCGTTTGGAACGCAAACAACACCATATATGGCAAACTGTAAACCCCTGTATTAAAGAATCAAATTGCTCAGCGTAAGAAAAATGCATTATTGTAAAACTGTTGTGTCGACATTGATAATGACATTCATATAGATGTGTATGCATTCTAATAACCAGGTTACCATGGATTGTTCGCACAACTACATTCACTCGCATGAAATGAAGTTGTTTTCATGTTTTGTAAAATGACACTCTTCGAGGTGATATCTTCTACCGGTATTCCTAGGAAGTTGCGACATACCTCCTATTTTCCAATGTACCACCGGGATCTTTTGTGAACCCCTGAAAACTTAAGCCATTTGAACACCATTTGCTTAGTATTTGCGCCCGATCTTAATTGCGAAAAACGAAACACGAAGAGCTTTTATGGTCAGGTTTTAATTCCCGTGATATCACAGAAAATCACTGAGATGTTCACTAAACTTTGATTAGGACATCTCCGTCGTAAAACCGAAGCTTGGTGAAGTGACGTCACAATTTGGTATATAAGCTATCGCGTTGTTTGCATATACATTGTACACAGCTGCTGTGGTTTGACCAGTCTTACATTAATGATCTGTCTATCATACTGCGGTTTGGTTATAAAATGCCGATTGTTACGGAGCATTGCATGTCAGAAGAAATATTACCGCAGGCCAAACTACCATGTCAAAATAAGAGGAGAGGTAACGAATACAGGCTTAATTAGATGGATTCAATAGAATTAGCTTCAGGTTAACATATTGTCCAAACAATTCTTGGTGGTGGCGGTGGATGGAACAATTCAAAACATATTAGTCTGTTACGGCGGTAAATACAAATATTTATACAATCATGTATATACATAACATAATATGTAAGAAAAAGTACCATGGTATTACCATGTTAAATGCAACGGTATATTGGTCCGATTTACCATGGTTTACCACACTATCCCATGTATATACCGTACTGTTATCATTATACAGCTGAATAAAGCACGATACATAGACCATGGTTTACCTCGTACCATGGTAAACCATGGTACAATCCATGGTTAACTATAATACTTTTTATAAAGTCTCAATCTGACTTTGTGTCGCTTTTATTTATTTTTTACTGTTTTCCCTCCGAATTTTTTGGCCGTTAAGGAGTACATTTCTGAATATGTTTGACTCAGTTGGGACACTTTGTTGTTTATGGCTGTTTTAGTATAGTCCAAAGGGATTATTACACATTGTGAACCCTCGACCATGGCGTCCTTTACTTAAATAGACATGACCAATAGCCGAACCACTCTGGAATCCGCGGTTTCGAATCGAATCGTGTATGAATAGTGCACTTTAGGGTTCTCTGTGTTTCAAGAGTTTCTGTTATTGCTGAAGAATTGGTCATGTCATAAAACAAAAGCGCACCGACAATGGCTTACACCTAACGTTCGGGAAACATATCTGATGTGCATCAGAGCTTAAGGGTTACACGAAGCCGATCTGCTGCGATGCCTTGGTATTGCGTCTTGTGGTTGTCTTTGTTACCAGGGCATTGGACGATTACACCAACCATGCTCTTGGCTTAATATGCCTTCAATGTTCAATACGGGAAAAATCACGGTACAATAAAACCCGGTGTGCACATTTACAATCTTTGAGAGGCATTTAGAAGCAGGGATAGTAACATAACAAGGTATTTTATGGATATCCAACTTCTGTGAACAGGCCACAATATGTACATGCGTGGTATATAGTAACAACCAGCGGATGATACACGGGTTTACAGTTCCGAGATTATGCCCCGCCTACATGGAACGCAAACAACACCATATATGCTATACAGTTTGCCATTTACACATTTACAATCTTTGATAGGCATATGGATATACAACTTCTGGGTTTATTGACGAGCCACATTTCGGAGCAGATTCTCGCACCGTTTCCAAGCTAATTAGCTTGAAAACGGTATCTGAATCTGCTTCGAAACGTTGCTCGTCAATACACCCAGAAGTTGTATATCCATAAATGTCCCATTTACATTGGAAGGCAAGACAACGAGTCGACTTGTTCACTTCGCTCAAGGTAAACGGGAATCCAAAGCGTCCGTCCACCACGCACTGCACCCCCTTGGGAAAACATTCTCACAAGGATGAGTAGCAAACAGCGAGTCTTCCATACTGGTCGCCACTACAATTAAGACCATCGTATGAATTCCGTCCTTCGAGCAATAATTTAATCTAGGCTGAAAGGTAAACAATTCTTCCCATGTTACATAATCTGTGTCTTGTACAATATAAATAAATGGCATTTGTGGGCGATCCTTCTAAGTTACGCCATTTGAATAATCGATTTAACAAATAAAGCTCAAAACTGAATAAAGTTTTTCGTTTCTGTTTTTAATTCAACAGGAATCATAAATTCATAAAATAACACTGATGAAGTAAACATGATAAAGTAAACGTCAACAATGAAATGGTAAATTTGTCATCTCATAAATTATACATAATATCAAGCGCCCGGTTGTTTGCATGAGTAAAAAAGTCCACAGCATTGACTTGAGGAACTATAGCCGTATCTAAGTTACCATAGGGTCGTGGACAAATCCTACCTATTCATAGAAAATTAAGAAGCTTTACGAACTCATCCGGCGATTTCCCGGTATGTTTTGTTTATTGTTGTGAACATAACCTTAGTTACCTCCACTCTTTCCTAAATCCGAATCCAATATGAATTTTGTTTCAGACAAGATCACGTCGGATTTTTAATTTAGCGAATACAGTGAGATTTGAGCTATCCGTAAAGCATTAGGTTTAAATAAACATTAATATGAGCTGTACGCGTTATTCCTTCTATGAAAAGGTAGGGTTTGCCGTAAGCTCTGTGGAAACTAATAAACGACTGTGGTTTATGTTACATTTACAGACAATACAATAACTGGCGCCTGTGCTGTGTAATACATAAGACTGCAGGAGCTAAATAGGTGACATAATATAAAACCCTACGTGAATAGTTTGCAAGCATAACGTGTGTGGTGCTTTCTCGGTTATATTTACGGTTCATCAATAACGCTCGTGGCCCACTCCATCGACCGTTTCAAGTGTCTAGAACACTCCAACAAGCAATTTGACGCGCCACACTACTAATCTAAACATCTGGGCTTTTTTCAAATCACATTGGAACAGTCACGTAATTCATGGCTGAAAAAAGATTACTAAAACAATGAGTTGTCCGTCTCAACCAATTTTCTGTTCAATTGCTATCGACCAAAGGGCGAGGGCGATTTATTTTGTGTGTGTGGTGGGGTGGGGGTGTATATAATAGACCCCTTGGCCAAACAACACTTTGACCTGCGCATATTCAAAATGCTACATTTGAATTTATTGGATTCACCTACCTCAATGGTATAAAAGGCTAGATGATACTTGATGGTTAAAAAGTTGGATGAACTTTATGTCCGTATTCTAACCATGTCTAGCGAATTCCGGTATCAGTGAGCTGACCGATAGTCCTACTTCATGGCTAGAATATCCTAGCGGAAAGGATTCAGCGATTCTTTAATTATATTTTAAACACAGCTTTACTGTTTTAAAGTAGCATGTGGTGTATTCAACATGCCTTCCCTGCTCTGCTATTTCAAACCAATATAGCAAACTTTGATTTTCTTGTTTCGATCGAAGGACACAGATCAATCGTTAAGCAATCAAAAACCTCTGAATTCTTTGAATATATTAAGTTGAAGCGTAATCTGTCAGTATTTAATTTTTCACATATATACATGACGTCCTTGCCATGCTCGTGTCTGCTGGAAATCCGGTAAGAAACATATAAACCCTCCCCCCACCCTCGGCCCCAAATCCGTCCCGTGATATCATACGTGACCGGAATTTTTTTATTTAAAACTGGTAGAGTTTTTGTTTTAATTGATTGCGAATAAGTCAGAATACAAACAACAGCGAGGACGAACTTTTTCATTTAAAAAATCAATAACAAGTTGTGTATAACTACCAGCCTTTAAAAAAAAAACAGAAGGCGCATTTAGCATTCTAAAGAAATCTGCCAAGGTTCAATTTTGTTTCATTATAGGGGATGGTATTATCACTGAACCTTGTTTGTTTAATACACTAACCTAACGAGACTGTTATATAAGATTTGCTTAAAAACTTTCAAACTATGACGTCTATGCAGAGTATAATACAGTAAACCCGCTACCTGGATAATTTTACATGTGCTCAACTTTCCAATATTAATATGCCCAGAGTATAATGCAGTAAAACCGCTACCTGGATAATTTTAGATGTACTCCATTGACCAATAGTAATATGCCCAGAGTATAATGCAGTCAAACCGCTACCTGGATAATTTTACATGTGCTCAACTTTCCAATATTAATATGCCCAGAGTATAATGCAGTAAAACCGCTA
>JAQQZZ010041887.1:0-10375 GCA_030265115.1 Mopalia vespertina | reverse complement strand
TGATATTTCACTGCAGTGAAATAACACTTTTTGTTATTACTCTCTGAACTTTGACCCTGTCCGGACTACAGTACTTTTTTTGAGTAACGTCTGCACACTCCAGTTTGACAGATAAAACGGAGATCTCCAGTGTAGATTGCACTACACCAAACACGGACAAAGAGAAACTGACCAGGTTAATTGAATGCAATAAGTCTGGGAAAATGAGGTAATATCTTAAATACAACAGAACAGAAACAAAAGTAACCTTTTCAATTAAGTCCCTTTCAAGTAACCATGCTTCAAGCTGTTGAGTGTCAACATCCTCGAGCTCGTGTTCTAGTTAAAACCGAATCACGCATATGCAAGTTTTTATTCAAAAATAGTTTTTCTTATGGAGACAGATATTTTGAGAAATGTTATGGCAACCTAATTGGGAAACATATAAGACATTTTAATCATGTAGGATAGCAAAAACTGATATCATTTAAATGCGTACAACATTGATAAATTGTGGTTTTATTTCGTTCAGGCATAGGAATATCGAAGGGATTACACAAACCCATTCTGACATTTGCGAGATGACAGCTGATCGGGGAATTTGACACGGAATTTGATTTTATAGTTGATATAAATAATAAAAAGAATATTACACATGTAAGTTTAAATACCATAAATATTGCTCTCGTGAATGGTAGAAAGGATAACCCACTTGAAGCTTCGCTTCTCATTGGTTATCTCTTTCAACCACTCACTCGAGCAATATTAATGGTATTCAACCTTCACTGTATAATATCCTCTATGTATTGCCTAAAGTCCAATCAAACAGCAAAGCCTTTTTTGTGACCTACAAATCCTGTTGTATGTACTATAGTTTATTGAATATATTACTTGTGTTTCTATTGATGCTTTGGAGCAAACTTTCCAGAGATAAAGGAAAGATATTCATCACTTTGTAATCATTCCATGATATTTTTTGCTCGTTTTAGATTAAAGAAAGAAATTGACAGAGTACATAGGTCATGGGAGAAAAAATTCAGCATTTTACAAAACAGGTATGCAGTAGTTTTTAGTTTAGTAATGGTTAAGTGTTTGTCTCAATCGTATGTACATTCTGTCTGTAGTCTTCATGTACTATAAATACTTTTGAGTAAAATGTTAAACAAAAGCCAACAAACTAGTGGGGTGTCATTTTTTTTAGGCTTTTCTATAGGGTGAAATGTTGTAACTCGAAGCAGTAGATTTTATTAGTTTTAGGCCCTCTAGCTAATGGGGCCTCCGGCCGTGGCTTAGTGGTAAGCATACATGTCTGCTTTCTAATCCTACCTCCATGTACTGTCCATGGGTTAGAGTCCGTCTGTCGACCATCAGGTATATGAGGATAGTTTTTATGAGGTTTCCTATCGGCTTTCCGCTGTATTTAAGCCAGGAACAGTGTGAAGTGGACAGTCCGTGATCATATATTAAGTGAAATACCCTTGAATACGACATTAAAGCCCAATCAAAACAACATATCTAGCTAATAGTAGCATGTCTTAATATAGTCATGCTGTCTTTACTAAGCACCGAAACTCTAAAAGAAGGAACAGAAATCTCTCTGAGGAATAAAAATAGAAAGAGCAAGGCCGTATGCGATTATTATCACACTTTGAATAGTTTCAAACAGTCGAGACAATTTACATGTCTCCTCCAAAACTTCATGTACATGTAGTATGGTTAAATACATGAGCAACTGACGACCTCCATGTTTTCATTGTTTGTGATACTAAAGATATTTAATTATCTCCCTTTGAAAATAACTTAATAATGTATATAGTAGTCGCGGCAGAGGTGTATTGCTTGGTCAAACCTGGCCGCAACGATCTATCTGATGAACCCATTTTGGAGGCATTCAGAAGTTGGTTATAACATTCAACATAAGACTTTTGTATGGATGACAACTTCTATTTAATATTAATCTGATGAAACAATTATTCCAAACCTGTTTACTCCTATCTGTCTACAATTCAGTTGCATACATCCATATGTTTTGCTAACTAGGTTTAACATAAACAACACAAATAAGATTGTGTTTCCCTCCTCGTTTAATTTTCGGAACACCAAAATAATTAGCATTTATGGTTGTGTTTGTGTGCTTTTTGGTGGGAGGAGCTTCCTGTTGCTCTCGTACTAAAGGGGGCAATATGACGCCATCTGTGTGGGATGTCAATGTATTGCATCCTGTTTTTGTCCTGTCCTGTCATTGTCTGTTGCCAGTTATGTTGTGTGCTTTTTTGGTGGAGGGAGCTTCCTGTTGCTCTCGTAGTTAAGGGGGCAATATGACACCATCTGTGTGGGATGTCAATGTATTGCGTCCTGCTTTCGTCCTGTCTTGTCATTGTCTGTTGCCAGTTATGTTGTGTGTTTTTTTGGTGGAGGGAGCTTCCTGTTGCTCTCGTAGTTAAGGGGGCAATATGACACCATCTCTGTGGGATGTCAATGTATTGCGTCCTGCTTTCGTCCTGTCTTGTCATTGTCTGTTGCCAGTTATGTTGTAGATTTTCCTTCACCCTCACCATCATATGAGTAAAATAACCTTTAGTAAAGGGTTCAACCCCAATCAAACATACATACTTTGGATTCACCAGATTATATTCACAGCATAATGTGACAGACTTTCTTTGTGGTTATATTTGACAGTCTCCATGCGTTGAAAGACGAGAGTTATGTTAGACAGAGTCTACAGAGACAGGCCGCCACTCTACACCACGCTGCCATCAGTTATGCTGTATGTATTCATCATTTAGTATCCAGGGGCCTCTTTCATAAAGTGATCTTAGCTTACATTGATTATAACTGCCATGGCAACACATGTCTTCAGTACTGGTTGTCATGGTAACTAGGTTTTGCATCAGCTTAGATCCCTTTGAGGAACTGGCCCCTGGGATCAGTATAAGTTGTTTTGAGAGGTCGCATTTATATGTACACCTCTCACATTGAACAAAATCTCAAATCAGATTTAAAAAAGTCAATATTTCATGATTCAATTATGAGTATTCAGTATTTTATTGAAATTAAATTTCAATCAGACTTTTCGTTAAAATTACCGAGCTGGTTTGGAAAATCTCTGAAATACATGTACCAGTTTGTAAGCTGATTTATGCCTAATACCCATACCGAATATATTGTTGGCTACATATTTAACATTGGTGGTTGGAGGGAGCTTCCTGTTGTTCTGGTGCTTTCAGAGTCTAAGAGGAACAGGAAGCCAATCTGTTTGTAAAGTCTTTGTATTGTCCTGTATTTGTCCTGTAATGTTTTGTTTGTAACCAGTGGTTTCGAGGGTGGCCTTCACCCATTGGGCTGGCACATCGTCATGTAAGTGAAATAATGTTAAAGTATAGCGTTTAACTCCAATAAAAAAACCCCAAAAAACAACATATTTAATAATACTTTATACCATAGCTAGGTCATGACCATCTCACTTGTCTGTAGGTTACCCATAACACAACTCAAGATTAACATCTATTTAGCAGCTTGTCTCTGGTAATTTAACTAGAATAAAGAGATGATTCATTGATTTTAATTAATCTACATCCCAGAGCCAGTGTGATTGCTTTTTAGATTTATATACAAAGCAATGTGAATCTGGTCACTCTCATCAATCTTGTGCATCAGATAGAAAACTTACCCTTAATATTAACTAATGTGTCCATATTTAAAATGCTATCAAGGACAGTGGTTGTGTTTATTTTATTCTTTTTACGTTTCTGGTATTCTTCTCAATCAATCCCATCAAAAACGGAACAGTCGTACATGACCATTTATTTTTGTAGGTGGACACACCCCTTGGTATACGCCCAACAAAACAAACTCCTCGAAAGGCACCTTTGGTAAGTCTTTTGAAGTCATTGTAAGGGGCCCTATTTCTGGGGACCTAGGCTTCACTATATCATCCACATCATGATAAAATGGACATAGGAAGATAATTTTGTTGTATTGTACACTTCATATGATACTCGATTAAGTACCTGGTAATTTTGCATTACGAAATCAAGGCATACTGACGGAAAGTCATTTTAGATAGACCAGATTTGTGCAGTATCCATGCTTTAACTTCAGTATAGCAGGCCCCAAGCATCGTGCTGCACCAGGTGGTTGGAGCAAGGTTCCTATTGCCTTGGTGGTCTCATAGCTCAGGGCAACATGAAGCTGATCTGATTGTAATGTCTTTGTAATACGCCCTGTGATTGTTCTGTATTTGTTTGTTGCCAGTGATGACATCACGGTTGTTTTGTTTTTTTCACCCATTGGATTGAAATAACCATTATAGTATGGCGTTTAACCCCAATCAGACAAAGAAACAAACATATGAACAAGTAACCACTCATAATTTCAAGTTTCCCAGCCAACCTTAGGTTTATGGTGGAGACTACACTTGCAGGGTAGGTGTTTGGTAGGTTTCCTGCTGGTTTCAACAAGTCACCACTTACAAAAGGATTATATAAGTAACATTAAGAAATAATAATGGCATTAAACATTAACCCAACAGCAAATCTCTGACTGATCAAATGCATGTTTAAACTTAAATAAACGATTCAGCAAACGATTATTCTTTTTAAGGTTAACTTATTTTTTCCTGGAATTATATTTCCAGCCTGACATTCCTAAGTCTGGTAAAAGTGGTGATTACTATTCGTACACATTATCGGGCCACAGTAATAGACTACAGTCAACAGTTGATGGTAAGTACCAAACCTATTTGTTAGACAGCTAGTAACTGGAGCCTGGAGGGACATGCCTGTGTGTTGGGGAGAACAGACCGATCTTCCAATGGTTATGCAAACTTACTTTAGGAGGACCAATTTATAGAGTACCCAAATTGTTTGCCGTGTTCATCTGAAGTTGCATTTTGCTACTGATTTTGACAAATCTTTTATAAAGCAATTTTGCTATATTTATCATAAATGCATATTTAAATGTATGTATTTAAAAAATTAGCAAAGCAGCGGCCAATTCAAGTGTGAGGTTATCTCACCCAATTTTATTGGACTGATTAAGGTAATGTCTGAAAAGATTACAGCACAGACCGGGAGGGGGCTTCCTGTGTCCAAGTGTGGAAGTGAAAGATATCAACGCCATAAAGTGGTCTTATGACACGAACACTATAGAGTAAAGCAAAACTGAACCCTGAACAAAAGAATCCTTTCCATTTTATACATTCTGAATATCACACTGCAATATTCCATGTCTTATAGGTTACAATGTACTAAACTAAAGATAGGAGATTCGTGTGTCCTTACAAGAATCACCTGAGTAAACTGACTACGTACAATAACACAAGATGACATTCATGTCATCATGAAAAGGTGTTTGAACAACACAACCACCACCAAATGTAAACATATAATTAAATGTACATCAGACCCAAATACTGTTAGTCTATATCACATTAAGCTTATAATAAAATATGCATGTCACAGTATCTGTATGTAAAAAAATGTATGTCGAAAACTATTCGATATACAGGTCAGGTTGCAATTGTCAGGAAAACAACCAACATTTCATTTGCATAATATATAATTGTGTATTTTCAGAGAATCAGATTGTTTCAGATACAGATACCCAGGACATCCCCACTGACATAGCCCCTCTCCCAGAACCCCCAGTCAGGTAGTGCTATTATCTAGGTTTTTTTTTCTTGTGTTGATTGTGTTCTCTCAGAGCTTAAGGAGAACAGAAAACGGATATGTTTGCGGCATCTTTATTGCGTTGTGTGATTGTCCTGTATTTGTACCTTCTTATCTTTGTTGGTTGCCAATGTCATCACGGGTGGGTTCTTTTACCTATTGGGCTGGCATGCCATCATGTGAGTGAAATAATTGTAAGAATGGTGTTAAACCCCAATCAACAAACAAATTACCACGAATAAAATTGTCCCAAACAGTGGAATACATGCACATTCAGTATAACAAAACAGGAACTGCATATTAACAAATGAAACATGGCCCGCGACCATGGCTTAGTAGTAGTGTGTGCGCTTACTTATCCTACATCGATTTACGGTAACAGGATCGAGTGCATTTGTCGACCATCAGGTATATGAGGGCCTCACATGATGTGGCTCCAGCAATACCCTTGAGTGCAACGTTAAACCCCAATCAAACAAACAAACAAATGGAACATCATGATTTGTCAACCTAACAAGTGCTGACAAAACAAGATGTTCTCTCCTCAAACATTCAGTTTTAGTATAGTGGCATGACACTGTCTAAGGAACTGTTTTACAAACATAATTAAAACATACCATTTGTAACATCAAAACTACATGGTATCTGGAAGTGTGCTGGCAATGTCAGACAGCCATATTGATTAAGTTCTAAATCAATATTTCTAATAATATAAAGGTTTTTACCTTCACTTCACATTGTTTGCAGCTGAATTTTATTGGATTCCTGAATTGCTTCTTTGCTCTCAACATAAATTTTCTTTTGCCCATATTTTAGGACTTTCTCAATGGTTGAAGAAGAAGCAAGTCGACCTTCAACATCGCATGTAGTCGTTTTACCATCAGCCTAACAAACTCGATAAAATTTAATGATGATGTAGTTATTCACTTTTCTACGAGTCATGATCGATTAACTTTATTTTCTGAGAAAGGAGCAAGCTAAAATTTTCATCGAAATTCATAATCTTACAGTACCATCATGGTTTTCAAACCCATAATTCAGTAATCTGCTGTTTGAACGTTTACAAATTGTATTAGGATAGCTATTGGGAATAGTAGAGATGTCAAACTATTCTTTTTAGGTTGGAAACAGAGATTTGTCATTACTAATGCATTAACGACATCTGGCATGTATTTTATTTTTTAACAAATATGTCCTACATTGATGAATTTTAATAAAGTGGATCGGTATTAAATTTATTTACTGGTCTTTGCTGTGACGATATGTGCCTTGGCTAGACTGATATATTTTGATAATCTATACCCTTGAAATCTTTTTTTAAATATTGTTATTATTTGAGCCACTGAGTACTCTCACAATGAAAAGATGCCTTTAATCTGTTTTGTCTTAAATAATCTCCTTACTCAATTCATTGCATATAGTGCCTTAAGTATACAGTTGCAAAAAACATTTTGAATCTATTAGATGGAAATATTACCTTGAATCAGTTGTTAAGCAAATAAACCTCTTGAATACATTTAATATTCCCATATATCAATTGTTGAGAATATTCCCTCGAATCAATAGTTGCAATAAATCCCTTGAATCTACTATTGCAAAATGTGCCTTGAATCTATTGTTGAAAAAAATTCCTTGAATCAGTTATTGAGAATAATCCCTTGAATCAATTGTTGAGACTAATCCCTTGAATCAATTGTTGAGAACCCCTTGAATCAATTGTTGAGACTAATCCCTTGAATCAATTGTTGAGACTAATCCCTTGAATCAATTGTTGAGAACAACCCCTTGAATCAATTGTTGAGACTAATCCCTTGAATCAATTGTTGAGACTAATCCCTTGAATCAGTTATTGAGAATAATCCCTTGAATCAATTGTTGAGAACAATCCCTTGAATCAATTGTTGAGAACAACCCCTTGAATCAATTGTTGAGAATATTCCTTTGAATCAATTGTTGAGAACAATCCCTTGAATCAATTGTTGAGAACAACCCCTTGAATCAATTGTTGAGAACAATCCCTTGAATCAATTGTTGAGAACAATCCCTTGAATCAATTGTTGAGAACAACCCCTTGAATCAATTGTTGCAAATACTTCTTTGAATCAATGGTTGAGAATTATCCCTTTAATCAATTGTTGAGAATTATCCCTTGAATCAATTGTTGAGAATATTCTCTTGAATCAATTGTTGAGAATAGTACCTTGAATCAATTGTTGAGAATAATCCCTTGAATCAATTGTTGAGAACAACCCCTTGAATCAATTGTTGAGAATATTCCCTCAAATAAATTGTTGCAAATAGTGCCTTTAATCAATTGAATCACTTGTTGCAAGTAGTGCCTTAAATAATTTTTTGGCCAATAGTGCCATAAATTCAGTTGCTGCCAATATACTCTCCAAAAGCATGCTTTATACATTCTATTGCATAAAGTGTTGCCAACGGGTTTGTTGGAATTAACTTCAATTAATTTTTCTTTACTTGCACCTTAAGTCTGAATTTAACTGATAAAAATGCTATTCATTTATATTGTAATTTATGACTGGAGCTTTATATCTATTATTTATATTGATGATGTGGAATTTTCTGTTCATAATGTGATCTAAATGCTCTTAATTCTTTTTATTGCTTTTTGTGAAATTAATGATAATATTTTTGGTTTTTATCTACTCTTAATAATTTATACCATAAATTCCTCATCAATCCAATGTTATGTGGTTTAAAGCAATAATTATTGATAAAAATTCCTTGTACCTACTGTGATAAATTTATCATCTGATCATTTTTTGATGTTTGGACAACTGCTGATATCTACTGATGATACAAATATTTTATGTATTGTTTAATATTTTTCGAAAGATATGTATTTAAGTTTTGGAATTATTTGCAGGTTGACAAATGATATATTTGATTGATTTGAAAACTTAAACACACACACGGATGATGAACTTATACATGTACATTCTAATCAAAACGGATATTGTAAACTCCTTATTAAAAAACAAGAGCTTTGAGTAAAAAAATTAAATTTGTCTACATGTAAATATTTATATATACTTTTTTTATGTGTATATAATAATATTTGTCCTGCTTGTATGTTTGATATTAAATTTTGTTAGCAGGTTTTTTTATATATATTGTATATATTTGTGTATGTCTATGTAAATGTATTTTTTATTTTATTATAAATGTATGTGTAAATAAATTTGGAAGAAATGAAATAATTTGAATTTGCATTGGAGGCTCCATTTTGTGTAGTGGGTTGGGAGGGGGTTTCTTTTTGCCCTGGTGCTCTCAGAGCTAAGGGGCAACATGAAGCTGATCTGTGTGTGATGTCTTTGGATCTTATCTTAACTAGAAACTTAACACTCACCATAACTCAAACCTTATCCTAACTCATACTAGTAACCTAACCCAACACACAACCTAACTCAAACCCTTACCCTAACTCTAAACCATATATTTGCTCTGAACATAACACTTATCCTTACTCTAAACCTAACACTTATCCTTACTCTAAACCTAACACTAGCTCAAAACTTTATCCTACATTTGTAGCTCTTAACCTTAGCCTAACTCTAAACGTTATCCTAACTCCAAACCTTAACCTAACTCTAAACGTTATCCTAACTCCAAACCTTAACCTAACTCCAAACCTTACACTTAATCTACATGTTACTCCAAACCTAACATTTATCCTAACTCTAAACCTTAACCTTACCCTTACAAATTATCCTATCTCTAAACCTTATCCTATCTTTAATTACTGAAACTTTCCTCAATCTGGCACTTACGAGGACGTCATATCTTATCTTACAGAGCGAAAATCTACCCCTGTTAAAAAAGTACGATGAAGTAACTGAATATTGTCTATTGTCAATGTGATGTTTATTTCGGCTTGTTATTACACGATTTCCAGTGTTCTTGACAACGGGGATTTTATTCTTGGTTAGCTGAATGACCCACACACGAAGATTATTGAAAACAACATTGTGGGATATTTCGATCATATTGGGCGGTTGGACATTTTAATCATATCTGCTCCCTTCTCGGCAATCATCACAGTGGGAGCATTCGTGTTTCCTGAGGTAATCTCCGGCATTATAGACGCATCAACCACCCGCAGGTGCCCAATACCCTTTACCCTGAAATAGAAGGAGAATGTAAGATGTAGCTTTAAATACGAAAAGCAATGTTCGTAGAGGAGGTATCACTAACGGAAGAGCGTCAGACAACTGACAGACAGACTGATCATTCTTTCATGCACCGATCCCTGGGACAGGGCCGCCAAAATTATTTTTGGTCCCAACGGCAAAAATCCAGGCATCAGAGGGCCCCTTCCTGAAACCTGGGACACCACATGGAACTGTCCTTCATATAATCAGGAAAGCACACATTTTATTTTGTTTTTCTTCTTCAATCGATTGGCAAGTATAGTTACAGGAACCTAAAGATGAACGAGACTTATAGGCCTTGTGAAAACCTTGTTTCAAACGAATGTTATCTTGGTGGCTCACTCATTTGAAGAAATTTAGGTAAAAATAGAAGAATTTCCCCTTTCAAATATGACATTTGGAATAGTTTCAAAGGGTCAAGAAAATTGACAAATCGCACCCATGCAGTATGGTTAAATACATCGGCAGCTGATGACCTCCATGTTTTGAATATGCGTGAGACTAGCCCGAACATTGGGCTCAAATGTTTGCTCCTTTTAATAATTCGGACATTCC
>JAQQZZ010041876.1:0-10375 GCA_030265115.1 Mopalia vespertina | reverse complement strand
CAGATATGGACAATTTGCATGTACCTATGGTACAATAAATTTATGTTATGTGTAACAAGGTATTTTTAAGGATATTTGAATTATGTGTACTTGGCTATCATATGTGTAAGATATCAGGTCAGTTTGCAAGTTCACTCTGCAATCCTCCTGGTTAAGTGTCAAGTACTTATTTAAGTGTTTCTTTAACACAGAACCATTGTATATAAATGGG
Source organism: Mopalia vespertina (assembly GCA_030265115.1). Classification (NCBI taxonomy): domain Eukaryota; kingdom Metazoa; phylum Mollusca; class Polyplacophora; order Chitonida; family Mopaliidae; genus Mopalia; species Mopalia vespertina. The sequence continues at coordinate 10,164 of JAQQZZ010041876.1, read as the reverse complement.
ATGGTTTTAAAATAGTTGAACTCCCAGTAATAAACAAATGAAGCTAATTATTGTACAGTAAACCATCCTCTTAACAGACACTTACTAATATAGCTACATCATCATGAGGTAAATTTACTTGGAGTCAAAACAAAATCTCCATATAAATGTCCTCGGCGTAGTTATAATCACTCTGCGGTGCATCATTATTAGGTCATTTCTCATGAATGACAATGAAGCAGAAATGGTTAAATAGCAAAGAGAACAGGCTTATACATATTAAACAGTATCACCCATCCTAGTTTTCGGAGGAATCCAACAAGAACCTCAGGGACAAGGTGTCATTTTCAAAAATGTGGCGGGTGATTTTGACAATTAACAGACAAGAATCCTACTTATTGCACACGCTCAATTCTGATGCTCTTTTTGTCACAGTAGGCATATATTGTTGTGCATGTATACCAAATTTTCATTCTCTTTAGTGGATATGTTTATTGGTTCAAGTTATTTCTATTTCTCTCAAATTCCAGTTTGCAGCTTAACCCTATCTATTCTTAACCTTTACGGCTTTAACGAATATGTTATTAGCTACATATTAATCACATAATTTATATACTATGTAAATGGTCATTACCTTATCTTGAGATGTCTGTAGGTTATCCATAACAACTCAATATTAAGATCTATTTAGAAACTCTTCTCTGGAAGTTTATCTTGAACATAAGATGTTTCATCGGTTTAAATTAAGCTAATATATTTTAAATAAAACAGCCCCTGCACTGGAATTATCTCTTTAAATAGAGTATGTAACATTGGGATAATTAATCAAACTACATAAAGTTATACATTTATGGGAACAGATACTGCTGCAATAGTCAAGCAGAGATAGTTTGTTGCTAATGCAATAGTCTCTTGCAATTTGGAATAAATGTAACAAGTATCAGGAATTAACATCTTTTAATGGAATCTACCATGATTTTTGATGAAATGTTTACGAGACTGTTACTCCAAAATCACAAAGTCCTCTTCTGAGCTATATTTTTGTATAAAGGATTTTGGTTACTTTTTAATTGGGCTATTCTCGTTCGGGAGGATTCTTAATATGGACACAATATATTTGTACACAAAGCATGCAACACTTAACTAACGAATTTAGACGGCCGTGGAAAGAAACACTGACATTCTAGGAACGTTCTGAAATGACAGTTGTTGAAAGATCTGAATAGAATAATGAGAATCTGTTCTTGCATAACACACCAAATAAAGGAAAGATCCAGGAACAGTTCTCAGCGAAAGAGAAAAGGGATTATCAAAATAATACTCTTAAGGGACATCAAAGCGATTAGTGTATTGGGAGGAAAAAGTCAGGCGTGTTGATGTAACTATTGTGTGGATTACCGTGGAGAATAACTTCACATCTTCTCCTCCTGTCTGCCAAACCTCTCCCAGTATTAAGCCTGTCAGAATCACACACAATATCAATTTTCTGGCAAATTATTCTTTTGGCTTTATTATTTTTTTTTTCTTCTCTATTCCCGTATGAACATTGGAGATAGAATGACTAGACAATTAATAAGGTTTTCATGTCTCCATTTGTTAAATTTGGAAAAATAAAAAGAATATGCAAGAAAAAAGTTTCAGCAAAAAAAGAAAATGTTACATTATAGATCCTTATAATTGACAACAATGTCATAATAGAAAACGTAACTTAATTAGCATTTTGTTATGCTCTTAGTTTATTTTTATATTTCTCAACAGAGCAGATATTGGACAAAAAAACAAATGAATTAAAGCCCTAAAACGCAACTCTACATAAAGTTAGAAATTATTATTAAATAACACTGCCCAGGGCTATTGCAAAATAATTTAAAATAACTTATAGTCTACTGTATTAAAAAATATTTTTTAAACAGAAAAGATATTTGACACGAATAGAAAGAATTAAATAATTTTCTTGAGTTTATTCATTATTTTTACTAAAGATTTTTTATTTATTATTATTATTATTATTAACTTATTTCCTGAATGTCCTGGGGACAGCATTATTATAAATAAAATTATCATCATTAATAAAATTGCCAAAAATTAAATAAAAAATAATTTAGATTTATATAACAATTTTTTTTTACGAAAATTACACATACTATTACATATACATTTTCCATAATTTTTTTTCACAGGTTAAACATATAGAGTGATTCTACTGCAAAAAAAGTTTTAAAACATAAATATTTAAATAAAGACAGTAACAGTGAAAACAAAGTTATATATTTTAGAGATAATTTGCTTGTTCGAGGTAAGCTTTAAACTTATGAAATATATTTACAAATATTTTCTAAAATGTTGGAATTATTCTATTTGTGGGTGACAGATAGTACAGGTTATGGTTAGAAGTACAAATAAATACTATTTTAGGAACAAGACAGATTCACTGACAGACCTAAGGTTAAAATTATTAACATTTTTATTCCATTTTTCAGAGAGAAAATTCTTATACGGTTGCAAATTGATAGATAGTTAGCTGGAGATATGGATGTTAAATGATGAATGATGCGGTTGTGTAATTGGAATGTTATTTGATTGAGACACTAACAGGGAGGAAAAGTGAAGAGCCATTACATGCTCAGTCTCCATCATGGTCTACTTAATCTGTATTCTATTTCTCTACATTGCAGGTTTTTCTGATCTCCAGAATCAACGGCGGACTATCAGCCAAGTTCCTGCATCATCTGTCAACTTTGCAGTTATTCCAGCTCACGTGGCTAGCAGTTTTACAGGAGAGGCCTCAAACACAGCTCCAATCAATGTACAACATTAGCATTAGCTTGGTAAACATTGTGAACGCTGACCTTAGGATTGCTCTTCTCTGAATGGCTGCCAACGACCAATAGAATTGAAGATGGAACAAGGCGGTGGAATAAAAGATTCCCCAGAAGGTTCTGCTGAAGGGGAGCCTATCTTGTTCAGTTCCTTCAGCTTCGACATGGAGAACTTCACTGAGGAAGATTATCGCCGGCAGTTAGAACTAGTTGATAACTTCACCCGTGGAATGGATCAAATAGACATACTGCAGGATCTAAAATGGAGGCATTTTATCATTTCCTTGTATGTTATTGTGATTGTTTTTGCCTTCATTGGAAACTTCATCGTGGTCTTTGTGATTGTTAGAAACAGAAACCTTCGCACAGTCACAAATATTTTTATCTCAAACTTGTGCTTGTCTGATATGTTTATTTGTGCTTTTATCCTGCCAATACAGCTTCACTACCAGATCAAACGCCAGTGGATTTTCGGGGAAGTCTTATGTAGGATCGTTAACCCGTCTTTCGCCGTACCTATTTATGTGTCTTCCATTTCAATTTTGATGATTGCTGTGGATCGCTACATTCTTATTGTGTTTCCTTTTAAACGACGGATGACATGTGCAATGGCACTAGGGATTGTCTTCCTGATTGTTCTGCTCTCCACGGGACTGGCAGTGCCACTAATGGTCTTCTCCACTGTTCAAGTGGATAGTATACCCTTCTTACAAATCCACAAGGTATTCTGTGTGGAGAACTGGCCTGAGCCTTCAAATATCAACCGGCGCTTTTACACGACAATTCTGTTTGTGATCCAATTCTGTATACCTTTAATCGTGACTTCTCTCATATACAGCAAAATTTACATGGTGTTGCGAAATCGACCCTTAAAAAAGAATGAAACCAGACGCAACCACAAAACCAATAAAATCTTAATCTCCATAGTGACATTGTTTACAGTGTGTTGGTTGCCGTGGAATATCTATAACCTAATTGCCGAGTACAACTACGATGCCATTAAGGGCAAATATTTCATATTTTGTGATCTTTTATTGAAAATATTTGCAGTTGGCTCGAGTTGTGTAAATCCCTTTCTTTACGGTTGGCTGAATGACAATTTTCGAAAGGAATTTGATCATATGGTTTGTAAAATGACAAAATCAGCGGCCAAGCGACATGCACAGCTTCGGTCAACATTTGGAAATACTACGCTTATGGAACAGTCTCGGACGGACTACCCTGTGACTTACACAAACGGCACAGCTAATCAAGGACTAGATAAACTGGTTAATGGAATGGAGGTTTGATTACTTAATAAATGTCAACCGAAAATTGAAACAGGGATCAAACATTTGCACAGAAAAATAAGCATATACTTGTATATAAATTTGTAAATAGAATGTCTTAAATGTGTATATAGCTGTAAGAGTCAATCAAGCTAATCAATCATTCCATGCTACTTTACAGGTAAACAAAAGTTTGAATTTTCAAGCCTAGTGTTCTGTTCGCAGTTGTACAAAAATTTGTCGGAAAAAGTGTTTAACTTCACCATAACAAAATGCAATTTGTTTTTATTCAGTGTTTTTTTTATCTCCTTTTTCTTTATCCCAGTGTTCTGTTTGCACTTGTAACAAAATTTGTTAGCAAACATTCTTTACTTCACCATAACAAAAAGCAAACTTTTTTTATTTAGTTTGCCACAGTTTGATCATGGCACAGAATACAGTAAGGAACTAAAACAAATAAAGTACATGTTAGGCAAAACTATATGTGCTGATACATAATAATTCTCTTAATTAGCAGACAAAAATCAATTCATTTATTTAAAACTCTTCAACGGCTGAAAAACTTTGTTCAATAACATTAAAAAAGGAAGCTACACTAACACACACAATGAAAGATTTCTGGATATAAAATAAAAATTCATTGAAAAATTATATGGAGCCAATTTCACATAATTTTTTTTTTGTTTATATCAAACAAGTGATAAGATTTCCACATTTCTTAGAAATTCATCAGAAATAATAATTCAGATAAATTATAACTTCTTTAAAAAAAAATGACACACACAAACAATTTCATATAAAGTATTTTTGAAAACCCTTTTCTTATATCGAGGGAGGGAAAATTTCAGCTTCAATAACTAGAGAATAAAGAATCCAATATATTTGATTAACCAAACGAATTAAGCCTAGTCAATGGAGAACCATAATATGATATTTGTGAAATTTCCATAGTGTAAAACGATAGAGATGAGACAGAACCATCGAATACAATATCCCTGAAGAGCACTTAAATTACAGGTTTCTCCTAAGACGATTACACTACAGAAAGCTTTAACATCTGCCACACAGCTCTCAGCTTAAAGGCAATCACGTTTATTGAAGAAATAGTTCGTAAATCAATTGAGGGCTCATTGATTCAAAATTGATTACGAATGCGTAGTTTACAAAAACTGTTAGGCTTCTTTTCAATGGCTATTTGACCAAAGGCAAACTTGATTACACACATCTTAAGCATCTCTCAGCCCATAGCTAATAAAATACACCAAATAAAAAAGATATTTTTTTTTGTTTTTGTCAAAACTAAGGTAGTCTTGTGGGAACACTGATGAATATGATATTGGACTGAAGATACAATATTTATGAAAGCATATTAACGGTGAATCATGGATACCAAATGACAAAAATAAAATAAAATAAAATGAAAGCCCCATAAAATTATTAAGAACTCCAAGTATTGCCGGACATGTAAGTTGAAATTGTCAAACATGGAGAGAAAATCCAGGCCATGAAAAAACAAAAGATTAAAGAGATTATTTTATTTGGACAGAATAACATGCACATCACTAAAAACATCTGGTCGAACAAACACTATTTAATCTTCTTTTAGAAAAGGAAGACAAAACGGAAACAGCTAGAGGTATTGATTCATCGTTGAAATCTTTAACAAAGGATACTATATAAATACAAAATCTTCCATCACATAGTGTCATTTGAACTATTAACAACAGTTTCAGTAAGAATACATCAAACACTTGCTGGAGAAATATGAAAGCCTATTCAAGGTATTAGCATGCCTCGAAACGGCTTATAATACAGTGGTTGAGAAAGTCTATGACAGTCCATTGGAGTACTTACATTTCTTGACATTGTTTGTCGGACAGTCTTTATGAAAAGGTTATTCTAAGAACTACATAATCGTTTTGATAAATCCCCAAAACAAATTTGTGAATAATACAAAAAAAACAAACAGTTATGACCAACAATTTGGGAACCTCATTTAAAGCATTTATGCACATGATAATGGCTGACGGATTCTAATCTGATGATAATGTAGCTTTTAATAAAGTCACATTACTTACAGTACAAAGGTTTCCAATTAAGTGAAAAGAGAATGGATTATAAAGTTGCAATTTTCCTTGTCAACTAGACAAATCACCAGCTGGTTTTTCATCAAATTGATCCTGAATTATGTTTGAATTAACCTATAAATTTCATCGATTTGCTTCTGTAAAATTACTAATTATACAATTTGTAAACTGAAGGTTAATCACAATTGTAAAATCACTCTTACACTTATGATCTCAAAATGTTTGTTAAATTCCTTTTTAACACTTTTGTCTTGAAGGTTGTGATGACTATGATTGAGAATTATATACAAAACAAAAACCAAAAAGAAATTTAATAGTTGTCACAAGATATTTTAATTTTTTTCTGTGTTAAAATGTTCATGTCTTTCATTGGACTCTAGCTAATACCAGCCATAGGCCATTTATTGTTGGAGAATTTAAGTAAAGTTTTAAAACCTCACTGATGTCATAAGGAGGTAGCATCTCATTTATAATGTTACCTGAAATGTGCAGTCATGAAGTGGTCCCCATAACACTTAATTGCTGCAAGAGGAAATTCTAATATCCTTCCTGAACGGTATAGATGCTGATCCACAACAATCTTTGAATTACATGCCATTTCCCCCTAAAAGTATGGGGTTTATTTTTTAAAAATGAAAAATCTAAAAAGATAAATAATTTGAAAATGTTAGGAAACTTTTTTCCACTGGGAGATGTTGTATCAAGGGCTTTAGACACCCGTCCAAATGGACACCTTGAAGTGAACAACTGCCTCATTTGGACGCCCTGTTTTAAGAAACTTTAACATGTAGGAGATAGGAAAACTGTCAAAATTGGACACCCAGTTATTTGGAAAGTGAAGCAAATGACCATTTTGGACACCATACTTTTGATTTCTCGCTAAGCCCCTGTGTTGCATGGCTATGAATATTTCCGTTGTCTATTAATTAAGACAAATTTTGCCAATTTAATACTAAAGTGAAAGTGTCTTTATACAAGTTGCTGTAGGTGGACTTTCTTTATTACCTAAAGCTACATCTACAAAACATGTACAGTTTTCTTGAAATTGTTTGAGTTTTCTTGAGCTTACAAAATTGTAATAAATACAGCAACTTTGGAGTCAAAGTTTAGGCACTATTTGCGAAGATATTTGAATATTTTCCAAAACAATGATCCTAACAGGAAACAAAACACAAATAAATGCAGAAAGGTGTAATTTAACCCATTCAAAGCTCAAGAGAGTTGGAGATCTAAGATACAGAGAAGCACAATTATAAGAACTCACCAAAGTTATCAACTCTGAGCAATGAAATGTATTTATATCTTTTTAAAAATCAACAGAACTGAAACTCTAAGTTACTGAATTGGTTTAGATCTTATAATTCTATTGTCTTGTCATTGTTTGTTACCTGTGGCATCTAAGGCAGTTTCCTTCAACCCTGTGTACTTACTATTATCTCAGACATATGTCTAAACTAAGAAAATGTTCACTTCGGGCGAGTATTGCCTCTTCTTGGATAAAAGTGATTATTATTATTGTGACTATTGCAAAACTTGTGACACAAAGCGTGCTTCTACATGTTTTGCAACGTTTTGTGGATAGAATTTTCAGCACATAATAAGTATATTTAAGTTTTAAAATATGCATTGAAGTCAGTAAATTTTAATAAGCCTGAAGAACAGTTAAATAAAAAGTTTCTTTAATTTTCAATAGGTTTTTATTTTATGGCCTTTAAATGATCAACTATTGACACTATTTAAATCTTTAAAAACTATTGTGATAACTATTTCATTAGCTGAAAACTAAGGATAATTGATGATTGCAGAAGCACTAAAGTTATAAATCAATATTTTGATTTATTGTAACACCATTTATGTGCAATTCTGGTTATTTTAATTGTTCAGAAGTCGCACAAAAATTTTGTTATTTTAACATCAGTATATTTATTTTCCCTTTTATGCTCACAAAGTTGGTGGGTATTCTTTAAATTGAAAACAAGCTGACCAATGTTATGCTATAAACATATAGATACCGATGTTATATCAAGTTTTATATATTCATTAAAATGACTTATCTTACAGAAAGCATTATAATGTTGTAATATATGTTACATTTTATATGTCCAAACTTCTGCTAATCAAGTTGAATTTGTCCTTTGATCGTTTCAAGTAATAGGAGCAAAATTCTAACTGAAGAACTTAAACAGTGATTAGTTTAAGAATAAAAATTGTCTTGACAACAGCCAGTATATTAGTTTTTCTTTGAAGTAAAGTTTTACTTTTGTATTTTTTATTAAATGATATGTAGAAGCAGATATAGTTACATAACATTTTAAAGAAATTTCGATTAATTCAGTATCTGAAAATCTATAATAAAAAAATCTTGTAAGACTCAATTTGGCCAACTGAAAATTCCCAAGAGTTAACAATCATATTGCAATTTCCTGCATATTCTATTGTTAATACTCAATGTCTTGTCTTATCTTATTTTCTTAAATTCTTCATTACAATAAAAGCCCTTATTCCCCAAAATAGCACTAACATAGTGATCTTCTAACCTGATAAGTATGAAATACTGATTTACAAATTATATCAATATTTTTAACAAATATACTGCACAGTGATGTACGCATGGCATTACATTGCTCCTGTGACTTGCAAAAGTTATAACTCCTGTCTAACTTGTGTCTCATGGGTTGTCAAATACACTGCTTACTGCAGCAATCTTGATCACATTCAAACCTCACTGTACATTATCCTCTTATTCTGTTCACCCTCTGGCTAAGGGCAGTTTGTTTGATGAATAGCAATACTGTCTCTACTCAGCACTGGAGGAAAATTAACTTTCCAACATTATGTAAACGCTTCACATCTTGGTTGTGCTAGTGTGAATTATTGTTGGAATACACCGCCCTCATATAAGTGAATACCCTCAAGCATGGTGTATAACACCAATCAATCAATTTATTCTGTTCTGCATAATAAAAACCTTTGTGATATAATTACTCTTTATTCTATTTTATTTCTATATTGTACAAGATGTAAATATTTATAATAAAAGTGCCATTATAATCCTATTTCAAACTTACATTCAAGGTTTGATATCAATTTAAAAATAATTAAAAAGCAAAATTCCTTTGCAAACTGTTAGGGATAAAGACCCAGACCCTGTTGTTTTATTGATATATAAAAGAAAGACTGTTCAAATTTATAGTCTGGTAACAATCATTACTATCTAGGACAACACCAAGGGATGTGATTTTGTCACTGAAAAGGTTAAAGTTTGATGAAAAACAAAGGGTACATATATTAAACATTTTATTGTTAAAGTTGTTAAGTATCAGACCAAAATTTGTTTTTGCCTTTCAAAAGATGTTACTTTTACTGATGTGAAAATGCAAATATATATAAATGTTTAAGAAAAGTGTATCTATATGTGTTGATCCTTTATTGTCCCCTGCTACTTTAGTAGGGGGGACTAAGCAATGCTAATTTCCTATCATCCCATCATGCATGTTGGGAACATGTTAACTTGAAAATAAATTCACAAATCAATGGTTTTAACGCCGTATTTATGGCTATTTCACTCAAATGATGAAATACTAGCCCAACGGGTGCAGGAAACCAACATTGACACCATTGGCAACAGACATAGACTACATGTTACCTCTTAACTCTGAGAGCACCAGGGCAACAGGATTTGTTTGTTTGTTTGTTTGATTGGGGTTTATCGTCGTACTCAAGGGTATTTTACTTATATGCGACATGCCAGCCCAAAGGGTGAAGGAAACCACCCTCGACACCACTGGTAACAAACGAAGACACGACGGGATGGGACAAATATAGGACAACAACAGGACGCAATACAGACACCACAAACAGACAGGCTTCCTGTTCCGGTTTAGCTCTGAGAGCACATGAAGCTCCCTCCAACCACCCGCCCAGGGCCACAGGATTGTTTGCTTGTTTGATTGGGGTTTAACGTCGTACTCAAGGGTATTTCACTTATATGACGACGGATTGTCCACTTCA
>JAQQZZ010041865.1:0-10375 GCA_030265115.1 Mopalia vespertina | reverse complement strand
CCTTTAGCTCTGAGAGCACCAGGGCAACATGAAGCTCCCTCCAACCACCCGCGAACAATGGGTGAAGGAAACCACCCTTGACCCACTGGCAACAAACAAAGACAAGACAGGACAATAACAAGACATAATACAAAGACCTTACAAACAGTTCAGCTTCATGTTGCCGCTTACCTCTGAAAGCACCAGGGCAACAGGAAGCTCCCTCCCAACCCTCCACTTTATCATTTAAGCTTAAAACATTTTTTTTAAAAGTTATATTGATACAATGCAAATCAATTCTACTGACTAAAATGTTGTTGTTGTTTTGGGGGGGGGGGGGGTAGGGGGGGAGGGGGCAGTGGCGGGGCAGATGTCATATATTTGGAAGAATGTCAATCAACAATGACTATAGCCTTTAATTCCTTAAATGGGCCTGTTAGAGTTTACAAAAGCTGTATCAAGTGATCAAATAATCAAGCATAACTTTTTATTCATTAATTGACCCTCTTAGGGTTGGTAAGAAAAAAATACCAAGTGATTCAATAATTGTGCAAAACTTTTTTGTCTGTAATTGGGGTAAGTAAGAAAGAGGTAATAACTGAGTCAATAATTGACTCTGTTGGGGTAAGTAAGAAAGAGGTAATAACTGAGTCAATAATTGCACAAACAATAACTTTTTAATTCATTAACTGGCTCTGTTAGAGTCCGTAAAAAAGATACCAGGAGATTTAATACTTCCATGAAGATTAAACTCTTTAATCATCTATACAGGACAGGTTTCAAATAACTAAAGTAAAGTCATTCACATTCTTTTAGATCTTAACACCTGGATTTTTGTAGCTTTGAAGAAAAGCCAGGTAAGTCTTGTGAATATGTGGTCTGAGAAGAGTGCCCACCTTAATTAATGAACACCTGCATCAAGTGGAGCCATTTCCCCCAGTCATAGACTTAAGGTGGACAATAGTGGGACCAAGTGGACAAGCCTGTATTAATCTCAGGGGTTTAAGGACTCCGACCGTTACACCTATGGTCATTTCTAAAACTGTCCTTGACAAACCAATGCCATGTTTGCTCTGGACAAATTTGCCAAATCCTTCCCTGCTTTGCAAAACCACCCCTACCATCTAGACGGGTTGACTTTAGCCACACACTTAAATGCTTCTTCTTTCCAATAGACATTGTTCCTGGTTAAGTGCCCGGATAAATCCCATTTAATTATCTGTTTGCCCAGTTAAACCAAAACCACTCAATTTACTACAATCACACAAAATCCCAGACTGATATCACATTCCACAGTCCCAATTTAACTAGATTAACAAACAGAAAAACATTCAAAGAATTTAATTTACGAGAAGTACTGGGAACAAAACTATGTTGAGCAAAACATTATCCAAGACATATTTAAACTTTTTTATCTTTCATTTGTGTTTTGGTTTGTTTTGGGGTTTGTCTCTCTCAAAATAATGCCCAATTGTCAGGCATCACAAATGTGAATGATACATGTACTTTCTGAATTATTGTCTTAACATTAAGGTTAAGAAACTTCATTCAAAAATTGCAATTTCCACATTGGCCCCAAACAAGTATAATATACAAGGCTACATTGAAGGGGGTCAGCAGTCCAGGACACAACCAACTGAGCCACACCACAGCTATTTCCACTTTAAATCGATCTGAATCAAACAAGAAAACACTGCATACCTATTTCTATTAGGTTATAAAATATTTGTGAATGCTAAATTTTTAATCTTTAACAAATCAATGACAATCTGATCAGTTAGTTTTGATGTAATCAAAATGTTGATTTTAGTGATTTTGGTTTACAGGGAATGTAGTTACTGCACTTAACATTGATAAACAGATAGAGCATGCTATTGAGTTGGAGGTGCACAGACTATGATCAGAGAGATGAAGACTTGATAATCATGTCTACAAGTTAACAATGTCTTTTATTCAGTGGTCAAGAATGTATTGTGTCGCTGTCAATTGACTGATCTGACCAGATGATGTCGGCAATTTGGACATTTCTGGAGGCAGACAAACTAATAGACAGACAGACTGATCACTTATCTAATGGTGGTCAATACTGGGCCACGTGGAAATATCCTAATCCTTTGAACTTAAAAGTTATCAAAAGATCTTCCCAGAAATTATTGTGTATCAGAAAGTATGAGAGCATATACACAGTAAACATGGACAGCTCATTTGGATAGTACACATTGATAGTACACATGGGAAGCCCATTTGTACAGTACACATGGGCAGGCCATTTGGATAGTACACATGGGTAGGTCATTTGGACAGTACACATGGGCAGGTCATTCGGACAGTACACATGGGCAGGTCATTTGGACAGTACACATGGGCAGGTCATTTGGACAATACACATGGGCAGGTCATTGGGACAGTACACATGGACAGCCCATTTGTACAGTACACATGGCCAGGTCATTTGGATAGTACACATGGGTAAACCATTTGTACAGCACACATGGGCAGCCCATTTGTGCAGTACACATACATGTAGGCAGCTCATTTGGACAATACACAGCGGACAGTTCATTCGAATAATACACCTTGATAGTACACATGACAGAAGACAAATACACAAGGACAATATACAGTACATCGGCTAATACAAAAAAACTCATTCAACGATTACAGCTTCTATTCATTTTAAAGCTACCTTTCCACAGATATAATTATGTACTAACACCATCATTAACGACACAGTGTTATGCTTGATAACAGTGCTCATATCTATGCTGAAATGTTGCTTTTTTAAAAAAAGAAGTTGTAATCTATTGGTTCAACCAGATTTGAAATGCCAAAAAAGTACAATTTTGATTAAAAGCAATAAGATAGTTTAAGATAATCTTACTTTAAGGATATTTACTGTTTTCAACTTCGACAAAAACCCTAGACAGAAATCTAAATTAGCTACTGAGATATTAACCTTCCCACTTGTGCTACCAAAATAGTACAAGTTAAAACCACAAAGCAGCCACTTATCACACACTGATTTGCATCTTTCATTCACAAGATATCAAGTCGGAAGGGCGTCAGACAGGGCTAAAGAAAGTCTCCAGACTTCTTTCACAAATATGTTAAATACCAGTTTAAAAAGATGGTAACTGAATAAAACAGTTTACCTCAATTACCTCAGTCACAGGCACTATTAAAATATATGCTAATATGTGTTTTATAATTTGCAAACCTGAGGAAAACTTGAACTTTTGGAACACATTACTGATTTAAAATCCTATAAATCTTATTTGTTGTTGAAGACACGATTGACATTTCAACTTACTCACGATTCACCTGGTGAAATGCATAAAGATTACAGAGTAGTAAAAAATGTAGTTAAATCATGGTACCAGTGTTAAGAAATATACACTATTTTGACATTCAGGTATTCTTGTCAATTTAACAGACACAAAAGCCAATGTATAACAAATGTACATTTATAATATTTAAGATATTTCCGATAAAATTTTCAGCAGCTGAACAATGCTGTAGACACAGGTTGGCTTATTGGATTGACATGTTTTGATAACAGTCTTCAATAAAACATTAAATCTTCTGAGAGGCTACCTCAAGGAGCAGGAAGTGAGATGAGGGGTTGAAAGATGGCCACCAATTTGTATCTACAGGTGTTTACACTGATCCTTGTTAGCCATGGTGGCAGATGTGTCTGGGCTTCCTCACATAGTTGTCCGTTCAAGGAATAAATGGTTAATACTCTTATAATTCAACTAAGTTTCTCAAATTTAAAGACACAGGTATTCCACATGATTTACCTTTGTACCTGCAATGGTATTTCTATTTTGGTTTTACTATTACATTTTACATGTTAGCTTACCAGCCACCATATAGCACACTTTCAGACTCCATGAAAATGCTTTTCAGATTATCAGTGAATTTACAAATAAATGTTGGTTTGATGCTCAGGGGCGTTGATGTTTCATTTGTCAGGAGGGCTAACAACTGTGGACTGGTAGTGTCAGGAATGAGAACAAGGCTGACCGACAGATTGCCTGTATCCGGTCCTGTGACCAGAGGTGATCAGGTCAGGCAGCAGACCTAGGACAATATACAAACACATGGTCACCAGGTGAATCTCAGTCTACCAAAGATATTACCAATGGTCATTTACTGGTAGTTGAAGCTTGGGTGACAAACAGTAAGCTACCACAGGAGTTATTGGTGCACTTTTGAACATTTTGCTATTTATCGTAGGCTACTGACTTGTGCGTTTTTTGACAAGTTCGGAAAATAAGATTCAGTTTGAGTAGAAAGTTATTGCTGATCCTCAGTTTTAAAAATAGGCACTGATATAAGTGTCAACTTCCCTAAATCACTTAATTGACACATGGACGGACAGTTAAACAAATAAAGTTATCAAATGATTACCATTTTTAGGAGTACAGGTAATGCTTACTTTTGCTTCTCTGCATTATTTTGAAATAAATTGAAATGAAACTGTCAGATCAATATTTATATTGTTATGACACACTAAAAAAAGCCATGTGACTAAAATGTGTCAGAGATTAAACTTTGGAAATACATTATACTAATAGAGAAAGACCAAAAACTGAAAGAATCTAAAGTCAAAAACACTCAAGAGGACTCTTAATTAGTTAAGTCTAGATACAGAACTTTTTATGTAAAGCTTAGAAACTTTTGTCTTTCCATGCACATGAAACTCACAGATCATGCGAACAACTCTTGTTTTTATTCTTCATGGTTAAAATTAAATATATGTAGTAAGCAGCAAATTTTAAAATGTTATCTTTTCCAGAAGCATATTTTGTTAACAAGGTTCTCACATCCACATGTGTTTCTGGCAGTAAATAGGATGTACCCTTGGTATGGTACGCATTTATCACCAACACAAATCAACTGAGGTATAATTAGAAGGCAACTGTCATCACAATCAGATCCAGGCTTTATAGTAATACTGCATGCCTTTACTTGTATCTTATATTCTCCTTAAAGAATATAAAATACATACATTGGTTAATTTATACCGGTATCTCTGAAATACCTGTTTGTAGGCCAATTTATTCTAATCCATACTTAAAATCGTGTTTGTTTATACATATCTATCAATACTTCATATACATTGTACCATGTAAATTAATGATCATTACTTTTTCTCTAGATATCTGTAGGTTACCCATAACAGCTCGAGACTAAGATCTGTTTAGAAACTTGTCACTGGAAGTTTATTTAGAACAGGAGATGACTGGTCGATTTTAATAAATCAACATTTGTGTGACAGTGTGATAAGTTTTTAGGAATATAAAACATATAATTTCATGATCAAGAATTCATGACAGTCTTTTTTTATCACAAATTCTCCCCCAAATATAAATATGTCATGTTGCCTATATAATATTACCATCAAAAGTAAAGAGTTGTAGCATTTCTGAAAACCAACCCTAGCCACATTGCCTGGCTCGTTACTGACAATATTGTACAGTGAAACATTAATAAATGTACTAAGTCTATACAGGTACGCTTAGACTAAAACATATGTTGCTGAGCTTTAGACTAGTCTTAAACAAGTCAATTGGAGGGCAAATCAGTTCCAATATCAAATGTTCTCTTAACATGTACTGAATAGAAAGCATAAAAAAACTTTGTTTCATTAATTGAGGGTTTGAGCTGAACACATTTCTTTCATGTGACTGCCTGCCAGCCCAATATGTGACTTAAGCCACTGGCATTAATTTACAAACAATGTCAAGATACTGTAGTGATGTGCCACACCAATATGTTGCATTGATACCACAGTAATCTTTGTAATATCAGCCTACTTTCTGGAATCCCACCAACTTGCCTGATCAAAGCCTATTGTTAACAGTGAGATTATGCAAGGAATGGGTATCATGTAAGTATCATAGGGGGGTTGTTATTTTCACACCTTTCTAAACGACGTTGATCGAATAAACAAACGGTGAACACCTGTGTTGGAGCAGTATAAGTGGTACTCATATATAACAAATTTAGTGGATGTGTAACTTCCCTGCCATTGTGCTCTCATACAAAAGCTTTTCTTACCACCATTTGTACAATTTTCCACTTGACCAATCTCTGACAGGGCTAACAGCTTTGCACTCCATCCATCTATTATTTGGTTAACTGGGATTGCCCACTGCCTGCCAGTTCTTGTTTTAATCACCTTGTCACCACTTAGAAACTCTTGAACAAACTCTTTTGATATTCTATTGAGCAGACCCTCCCACCTGTGAAATTTTAATCTTTCCGTCAAAGTTTAAAGTAGAGTATGTGTGCCTTGCTCTTTTAAAAGTCTCTCTGGTGGTTTGTCCCCATCCTTAACATTACCACAGAAAACAGTTAGAAATATGAAATGGGCATACTTCTTTCAACACAGATCTTAGATTTTTATCTGCTCATTTTCATTGTACAGTATATTTATATTTGAAAAAAATTTGTTTGCCTCCACCGAACCCAGGACCTTTGGATTACAGGCCCAACACTCTACTGACTGAGCTATATATTTACATGTCCTGAAGAACAAGTGATTTATTAAATAATATCCAAGTAGTGTAGTTATCAGAACACAAATAACTATGTTTGCTGATAAGCAAAGATGAAGTTGTCTGTGTAAGGAATAACAGTTTTGTATGTGTTCAACTAGGCTATAAGTGAAAATAATATACTATAAGAAAACAACAAGTAAGGACTTTTTCTTAAATATTACCAAGAATTGATAAGTGTAAGCTGTACCTCCTCCCCACCCCCACTTTCATATTTATCAGAATTTCAGCATTTTTAAACCGGATAAATGTTATAATACAAAAATGTACATATTTTTTGGTAGTTAAATTTGGTGGTGTGTAATAATTTCAAAGGTGGGCAAAAAAAAAATTCCCATCTAACAAAAACATTTTTTAATTGGGTGTACCCCTTAAAACTCATTGACTGAATACATGTGTAAAACACTCCCAGGCTACATTTGAACGAAGCTATTACGAAGAACTCCCTTCTATAGACTATGGGTCATTTGTCTTGTTACCTCTCTACTCAGACAGATGTTGACAAATTTGGATTACTACGAAGTCTTTGATCATAGTTTTGTAAGACAGTCAGTGATGGTTACAAAATAAACTGACTTTCCTGTCACAGCCATGTCAATTCAACGTATGTCATGTACTAAAAATTCTGGAAATTGTTTAACCATTTTTTAACACATTTGAACCAGCTAATAAATTCTGAAATATAACTTGCAACCTTAATTTCATGATCATTGTAACTTTTTCAGCCATTAGATTACATGTGACTGTCCATAGTGACCTTTAAAGTTAAAACCTATTATAGACCTGCATTAGACTGAATTACAGGCTTTTGTTGAGCAGTCAGTCAGTCATTGTGGATAATTAGATGGGAGGACAAGAGGCCCCATTTGACAGTTAGCCATCAGCTCCCCATTAGCCTAACATTACCACATATCACTAAACAGGGCTACTGTCAACCTCACTATTAAGTACTATAAACACCATTAAACCCAACACAACGTGACTATATCAGAGACTTGAAGCTGAACATCCTATAAAACTATACAATTATACTGTTTAGAGTTATCATCCTGTTTTCAGACAATTGATTGATTGATTCGTTGATTGATTGATTAATTGATATTTGAGACCAAGCTAACTAAAGTGTAATAGGTTTATATGATGGTCATGCTGACACAACTTCATTATGTAGGGTGTTTTGTTGTGTTTGAGAATGAATGTTCCCCCAGTGCTAAGTAAAGGCTGTATGCCTCTCCTTGGAACATACTTGCCTAAGCCAGAAATTTTTTTTTACACAGACTGGTAACTATTCAATGGTATTTTAAATTTTGTAGAAAAACAGTCTACCAATCCCTTTACCATTTCATAAAGATAATCTTCAAACTGTAAATTAAACTTAGCAACAGACAAAGACTCATCAAACAAGGTTACTTCCCATATCAGAGTTCATTTTCCTGATATAAATACATGTAGAGTCATAAAACCTCTATTTCAATCATTGTCGGCCATCAATTCAGGAGAACACAGAAATTTATCCTTTATAAAACTCTAGTGTCATATTGTGTACATTCTACCACAGAGACAAAACCAAGGGAGTATATAGCTACAGGTTGGCTTATCAGACAGCAAACATAACCTGTAAACCATGAAGAACAGCCAAAAGGTGGCCAGGTAGTTAGAGATATCCCAGCACTGATATCAACATGATAAGGCATGAAGTACTTAAGTCTTTACAAGGACCCTCTTTAACATTATTTATCTGGATAAAATAAATGCCTTAGCTGGAGTCACTAATGAGCCACCTGTACAAAATTCTGGGTCAAAGGTCAAAGTCAATATTTAATAGTTAGTCAATTCTGTTCAGATACACCAGAAGTTATCAGCAGACTGCAAACATCGATAAAAAATAAAGTTAATATCAGTGATGTATAGATTACAATGTATTGACTACTTCACATTCTGTAATTAGCTGTGACACGTATTTATTAGCCAATATATAGTTTCCTCAAAGAAAAGATTATACACAATTCCTAAATGGAATGCATTAAGATGTGTATAACGTCTGGGTGGGATAAAATAAGTTTAATATGTTTGATTAAGCCACCAGATATCCAGTTTGAACCTATAACGGGCAAATCCAAAAAGCCAGATTCATACATGTAGTTACCTCGTGATGCATACGCAGTGTAAAGTAAAAATCATATGCACATAATTACACTATTAAGATATAAGTGAAGTTTTCAGAGTTCATTATCATACAATCAATAACTTGCAAAATCTAAATTTCTAACATTAAAAGTAAGAATTGTATGATTTATACATGCAATATAAATTTTATTATTAAAGGAATAAGGTTTTTTTATTAAAACAGAATCAGCTCAAAGTCATGGTATGTTATTCTCAAAATTTTTGAAAGAAATAATAAGCACAAAAGTCCAATCCACATTACACATCTCCCAACTGTTGAAATATTTTTTTCTTTCTGTTTGTTTTCTTTCATTTTTTGACACTGTCCTCTTTTTCCATTAGATTATTCAATTAGAAGGCATACTAAACTCGATGGCATGTCAAACATATTTGCTCATAAACAACTGTCCTATTCTTGACAAACATCAAAGAAATCAACCCTATAAAGATGGACTCTTCAGATATGTTTGGTCAGACTGTACTGTGAACAAACACAGATAAATCATATTTTTATTCCTACACCTCCCTGTCTCGTAGAAGAGAGAAATATTGTTGTACTAAAAAACTCAATAATAATACGTGGTACAATTCATTATTTCAAGCACAATAGCTGATTTCTGCTGCTGTTGGAGTTTAAAGAGTCGTATATTATAAACCCGAATGGTAAAGCTACAAATAGAGTAGTCCATTCCATTGTTGAACTGAGAACTAAGGAGACCTTAAGTCAACTCATTAGTGAAGCGTCTCACTGGCAAATAGTTTGCTTGTTTAATGGGTTATTTCACTCATTTCTCTCACATGACCTCACTATAATATAAGTACACTGAATGAGAGAAACCACCTATTACACCACTGGCAACAAACAAAGACAAGACAGGAAAAGCACAAGACTCAAAACAAAGCGGCTAAGCCACAAAAAAAGTTCAATATCTTGTTGTCGCTTTAATAACTCGGAGAGCACCAGGGCGACAGGAAGCTGCCTCCCAACCACCACCCTGACAAATAAAGATCCATCATTCTCACTTTACAGTGAGTAATGACCTGTCTAAGAAATCATAATGATTAATAACGATGGCTAAAATAATTTCCCAACTGCTTATTATTAATATGATAGAGCCAGTTCACTTTGTTTGATATTTGAAATTGTGACAGTTTGCGAACCAACAAGATAGATGAATCAAACAAAAACTGTATTCATCATATTTAAATTGGATGTATAGAATGATACGTATATTTTGTATTTAGGGGATATGCTATTTAAATCAAAATGCAAATATTAAACTGATCCACAATAAAACTTCAAACAGGGGTGCTATAATTATTTTTATCCACATTAATTTGTGACCAAAAAAACGAATAGGTAGATGTAGTCAGTAGGTAGACCAGTGCAACAGACCCCAAAACTTGTTTCTGTTTGCAGCCTGCTCATTTTGTCAAAATACATTAATCCAATATTATACAGTGTATATATATTGAAATTCAACAGTGGAAAAAGTTTATTTGTTTGTTTGTTTGATTGGGGTTTAACGTCGTACTCAAGGGTATTTCACTTATATGACGACGTGCCAGCCTAAGGGGTGAAGTAAACCACCCTCAACGCCACTGGCAACAAACAAAACAAGACGGGACAAATACAGAACAATAATAGGACACAATACAGACAC
>JAQQZZ010041854.1:0-10375 GCA_030265115.1 Mopalia vespertina | reverse complement strand
TTTGACTGGGATTATGAGCATATTTTTTCAAAAAAAGCCTCTAGTGGTGGACCTGCTAGCTACTCAGCTTGTTTTGTAAAGGAAGGATTCATGTTAATCAGAAATGGTATGCGGTAAATATTTTATAGTGATATAAGGTCAAAATGTTTGCCAAACTATACATAAACTAGAGGCTGTCGGAACCTAACCTCGGATACGAGTATTACTCGAATCAGTAATAACGGATGACAAAAAGCGGATTCGTTTTTCGAACCACAAAATTTAATGGTACTGTTGGAATATCTCTATGACTAAGCGGCTTATTCCGTATGAAATGTAGACATATAGCCCACTTATCATTACTCCAATCCCGAACAACGACAAATGACGGGATTTGTTTAATCAAGGCACAACTATTGATGGCGCTGTAGTAATATATCTGCCTCCAGTGATCGTCTTTCCACCCTATAAGGTATGCAAATCAATAACCTTTAAACTATTTCTCGAACGAAAAAAAATCCCAAAGGTAAAATGCGCTGCATATATATCTCTGACCGGAATGAGCAACATTGAAACTGTATGATACGTGGCACAATTATCCATTCTTAGAATCACGAATAACGACAAAAGAAAAACAAAGAAGAAAGAAAAACGGGATTCGATATTAAAATCACACTGGTTGATGGTGCTGTGTTCATACCTTGACTCGGAATGAGCATCCACCCCATAAGATTTGTAGACTAATAGCATTTAACCCATTATATGAACAACACAAATTACAAATATTAAACGTTGCTGTAAAAATATGTTATCTAGACTAAAAGCCATTAGACCCAATCTAATTAAAATTTGATCTCAAAAACGCTTCCCGTGTTTTGTTTATCGCTATATTGAGATCTAACGCAATCACAGCCACTATAATGTCGATTAGTTTCTTAAATTGACCAATCACCGAGCTGCTTCCCAATTCTGGTTTATACAAGACGAAGATTTTCGCCGACATACCGAAGTTTCCCGACTGCGTATTTTTACATGACCAACGGATGCATGCATGCACAATCAACAATCACCATTTAAATAATACACTTTGATTGGAATTCGATTTTTCCCCGTTTATATGCGACTTACAACATTAACACAGAAGAAAAGCGGACAACTTCTGCTTGTTTTGGCTGAATTTGGTGTTTACCATGACCCCGTGTTATCTGTGTTTTTGTTGGACAACTAAAACTGTGACCTTTAGTGAACCCCAGCGAGCTTGACCTAATTGAACAGTATTAGTAGAGTGATTGCCTTAGATCTCAATATAGCGACAAAAAAAACACGGGGAGCCATTTTGAGATCTGATTTTATACCTAAATACCCATACCTAGATTCACGAAATACGAACAAAACTTATTCGTTATTTAAGTCACTAAGTTTGATGGTGCTGTAGAAATATCTCTGCCAGGAACGACTGGCTTCCCATCCCTGAATAAACATAGATCAATAGCCTTTAACCGATTCCTGGAATAAACGTGAATCCCTATCCGAATCAGTAAGGTTAATCGTGCTGTATGTCTTTCCCCTGTATGATATGTAGACCAGAAGCCTTAAACCGATTCCTCGAATGACAAATAGCAAAACAAATGGCCCAATTGCATATGTTTATGAGGATGCTGACATTTCCCTGCTCGGACACAAATATATTTAAACCCAGTACTCCAATCCCAAATAACGACGACAAAAAAAGCCAGATTCTCTATTTGAATCACAAAAGTTGATGGTGCTGTAAAATATCTCCTTTTGGAATGAGCGGCCCCTGCTTGGCAGGTTTGTAACCCCTCCCGCGAAGCCCGGACAACGACACATAAAAAACGGGAATCGCTATTTATTTTACTGAATCGTGAACTGTTGTTTATAATGTTAACTGGCATGTACAAAGAACATGCTCTAAATAAAAAATTATATATAATAAGGAGATTGTGGACATATTAAGGTTATTCGCTTCCGGTGAGAACGCACGCATTGTTTACTGAATCGAGAACTTCTATTAGCATTGTTAACTGACCTGTACAAAGAAAAGTACACCAGATATGACGTCCGTATACACAATCACTACTGGACAATGTGGAGACTGTAAAATAAGTATCCACTTCCTGTGGAAAAACGGTGAAGTATTAACACTAAACCAGATAAAAACTTCATTATTTAGCATTTAACATTATGAATACAAGCAAATTTTCCACTTCGGGTGGAAATTGGCGATTGTAAACTGAATCGTGAGCTGCTGTTTGAATTGTTAAAGGACCAGTACAAAGATATTTACAACATATACAACCTCCACATCCAGTACACGATCACAACAAAATGTTCTGGACAGTTAAATCAGCGAATTGTTAACTAAATCGTCAACTGTTGTTTGGATTGTCAACTGCGTCTACAAACAAAACGACAACGATACAACCTCCATACACGCTTGGTTATACATATGGCTCTAACGGAACCCTTTAAGGTTCTTCGGTCATGGTTCTGGTAGAACCCTTTATGGTTCTACATGGAACCCTCGATCGCAGCAACTGGTCCAAGTGTTCTCCCTTTCTTTGCATATAAAAGAACCGTTATTTGTGTTTCGAGGAATGTGTTAAAATGATACAGGTTTGCTCAACTTACCGCGTAGATAGCTTCTCAGTCCGTGGTCACTTCAACACCATCAGTTTTTTAGTCAAGAATAGCGAATCATGATTAGTTTTCGCTATTAGTGATTCCCGGGATGTGTTAAAGGGTATTTATCTACAAACCATAAGGTTTTGAAACCGCTTATTCTTGGCAAAGATATTTCTACAGCATTATAACCCTTTGTAATTTGAATAACGAATCCGAATTTTTCTGTTGTCGTTATTTTCGAGGAACAGGTAAACGGATATTCGTCTAAAAGCCATAGGATTTTAAAGCCGCTAATTCCGGGTAGACGTATTTCTACGGCACCCTTGTATTTTGTGTTACGAATAACGAATCCTGTTATAGTGATTCAAGTCAGAAACAACGAATCCGCTAAAACCAGATATATATATATATTTTAGAATCCACGTCATACGGACACAGGATCGGAGTAGATCTGAATCTCAAGTTTTTTTCGGTTCTTTTATACACATCTCGAACGATGGTAATGTTATTTTTCTTGTTCTAAGAAATATGTGAGAAATATGTAACACATACAGATATATTTAAAATAAACCAAATTCCTTATTGCTTTTTGATAAACTGCGGATAATTTGATCACATGAACAGGCTTTTTCAGTACTATTTGGTTGATGGCAGAAACAATGTATATTATATGGACACCGTGTAATGGAAAATCGCGTTGGTTGATATTCAGACCGCTCATCAGTTATTTGATCCCATCATCGAGGGCTGTATTCGATAAACGAATTTATTATTAAAGAACATGTGAGACACATACATGTACATGTATGTTCGCTACATAAGTTATCCATTCAAAATATGCGACTGTCTATTCAACAAAAGCAGGTATTTGGTAATCAGAGCTCATATCTGACATTTCTCCAATTATATAATTCTCAAATATGTCTCACATTTGTTTAGGGAAATCCGAGTCACATTGAAATGACAAAGAGGTCAGCGTTTTTTCTATTACCGTGTGTATGTTCCACTTCAGCCAGTTGTTTAACAAGGGATTGCGAAATGTTTCATTTATCATCGCGTCTGCTAACACGACGTCCTTGTATTTCACATCGTTTACGTAACTGCTGTTGTCCCATGCCGCAAAAACCGCCTCCTTGGTTCCACGAGCCGACCTCAGAGCCAACACTGACACCAGAGCTGAGAATTTTTGAAAAATAAAGTTCTTGAATACTTATAATTGTGGAACGTTTACTCATAGATTATTTATAACGTCTGAAGGAACAACAAAAACAGCAGACAATTGCTATGACAATTTTAGGACTGATGGTGTCGTACGCATATGAACCATTACATAGGAAACTGGTACAGTAAATTAAAGAATTATATTATTTGTAATGTTGTTTTTAGTAATTTGGAGAATAATTTACTTGAATAAAGCAAACCCGTTTAAGACTTTTTTTTATTAAAAAAAAATATATTTTTTATTGCCGCCAGGACTACGGCACCTACACTGTATGAATGAAGATTAAAGTAGTATATTGAATCCCATCAGGATTAACAAACAAGTGTTTAATGCACTGTGATACACAGTAGCTGGAATTAATCCAAGACAAGTGTCATAAATTGACAAAAATTAAGATAATTCAACAAATAATCTCGACAATTCTGATCTATATTCATTTACGATTTGTAACATAGAAACTTTTTCCTATCAAAAATTTTGTCAAAACAATTCAGCAATGCAAACACTTAAAAACTTACTATCCTTTTTAGCATATAAATTCCAAGTGTTGTTGTATGTCCAGATATCTCCACTTGATACAACGGTCGGGATATCCAAATTTTCCAAACACAGGCAATCCGTTTGTTTATCAATCCGGCGAGTTGCTACAATTGTACAGTTAACCCTTGTGCACATGTTGACACAGCCAATTGAGGAGCGAAATGTGTCAAACGTCAAAATACGAAATCCAAAACGATCTTCATTGTCAATCAATACCATTTTAAAATACTGTTCTTTTAGCTTAATACAGGCCGTCATCGGAAAAAACACCCCACAAAAATATATAATACTTTGGACAAATAACATCATTGCTATACGTCTCAAACATCAACTAGATACTGACTTAAAGGTAAGACTTCAGGGTATGAATAAAGTGTGTTATCTATCCAAAAACAAAGTAATCACGGATTCAGATATAGGATAACTACAGGACATGACGAGCACATTGATATAGTTCCTGACTCACTTTCACAGAGTAATGTTTTGTGAATTCTTGTTATGGTATCAGTCCTTTAGGATATCAAACAGCGAGATACAATGTGATTAATATCCAGCATAAACTTTAAATCCAGAGTAACTTAATGATTATCTGTTTAGGAAAATGGTTATCCTTAACTAGACTCTAAGGAGAATCTATTATTCCCAAGAAATTGACTTTTTCTGGACCAATCGATCAATGTTTGCTTACATAGCCACACAGCTTAAGAATTTAGCATGTCCGGATCTGATGTCATTAATTAGGCAGCTTTGGTCGAAATATTGAAACGGTATTCCCAGCAGTATAAGACGTGCTCCTATGAATGTATCTATAGTTGAATGTCATGATTAAGAGTATGGACGCGACACAAACAAGTCTCGCTACTATTTCAAATCACGGTGTTAACTGGAGGACATTTCTGGAAGTTCGGGCTGCTACATGTTCTTTAAACATTTGTTTTAGTATAGATATTGGCTATTTACTCCCATCGATTCTTCGGGAGAGAAATAGTCTCCATCATCTGATTAATAATATTGAATCCGCAAACCCAATGCTTGGCATTTTATTAGTTTAATGCCTAGTATCAACTGTGCAGTAGTCGTATTCGATTGATTAGAACCATACATTAACATATGAAAACATTTAAAATATGCAATCGCACACAGCTACTCCCTGTGACATTACCAGAATAGACCATTGTCAGTTCATTCGTGTCCATGCTAATTATCTAAATAATATGGAGAATAAGTCAAACAAAAACCTATGCTGTTGGATGCTATCTAACACAAAGGCACATTTGTAACAAGTTTTACCGTTTAGCATCCATCAAATTATGTAACCTTGATCGATAGTACTTCGAATACGGGTGTTTCCAGTTATGATGTGACGACAACAAATTGACCTCTCTATACGGAAACATCTTAACCAGCTACATAAGTGTCCATGCACGAGTTTTAACATAGGCGGTGGAGGCAATGTCGTAGATTTATATAAACCTTAGAAAACAATAGAATGTTCTATTCTCGCTAATGTTTACCACTCATAAAAACTGGATCGAAAACATTCGGTATATGAAAACAAGTACAGAATGTTTGAAAGTGAACCAATATACAATAACAGCGGAATAGAACAATACACAAATACAGTAGGCTTGAGAATGGAACAATATACAAATACAGCAGATTTGAGAATGGAACAATATACAATTACTGCAGACTTGAGTATGGAACATGATTTATCAACTGTCTAGAGTTGATGTTAAACGAGCGCGAAATGGCTGGAGCTGACAAATCAAGATGTTCCAATCTTAAACATGCAGTACTTTGTTTAGTTATACCGAGTGCATTCGTTCCAGTGTTTGGGGCAATTTTATGAGTGGAAAAGGATTATTAAAATAGATTGGGATTTTAACCATCTATGAATTGGGACCGGCCGGTGTTTTACAAAAGAACATTTAATGCGACGAGGTAGACGTATGCTTTATTGGAGGATGCTTTCCTTGTGAGCGAAGAGGAGATAAATTAACGGGCAGAAGAAGAATGTTTAATGTTGCACGCTTCCAGAATTAACTTTCTGTCCGTTAATTTAACTCCTCTTTACTCAGATGAAAGCAGACGCCTAACCCCGTAACACTAAAATGTTCTCTTCTAACAGAATCCCTAGAATTTATGAAACGTCATGTTTGGTTTAATGTTGTGTGACGTGTTTTCGACCAATGAGAACAAAATGATTTGACATGAGGTAAGGAAAATGATGTGTCAGCTCCCGACAATTGCTGTTCATCTCACGTTTCGTGTTCGATAAACATCAAAAGCCTTTACCTGATAAATTACGATGTTCTATTCTCAAACATGCAGTACTCGATTCTAGTTAGTGGACAGTCATCGTAAGTGAACAAATCCCGGCATTTTCACTGTTTATTATAAAACACACACGCTCAATTGTTTCGTGTCTTCTTGTCTTGAAATGTCAATCTAAAACCAGGCTTACGTCCTTGAAAACTAAATAGGTTGAAAAACAACACGGAAAACATAATTATTTCCATGAAGTTATGAAGACACTGAGGACATTTCCTGTTCATACAAACACCTAAAAGAGACGCCGTGAATAATCGTGGATGGGGTGCAAGTTTAGTTTTCTGTAGACACAAGCATGATCCAGTGACATTTTGGGACCGACTCGAGCCGACCTCAAAGTTTATCGACCTCAGAAAATCACCGGGGGAATCTGTAATCACCATAACGTTCCCCAGTTTACTTATCATTTGATGCGGTGTTAACCTGAATAAAATAGCAATTACATTTTCTTCCAATCAACCGACTGTCTAACGCCGTGTTTGTACGTGCCATTTGGTCATCAGGTCAATTTAGTTGAACAGATAAGACGTACAGTCTCTTCGCGTCACAGGCAACGGATATGACAAACTTTCTTCAATTACTTCAAAGAACTGTTAGTTTTATAAAATTCATGTGACTTGATTACTGTTTTTATTCGATTGACCTGGCTTTTTTCAGATCGAAGCTTAATCTTCTCACATGTGTGAAGTTATATACATCTGAATAAAGAAATAATTGCGGCAAGTTAACTCATATTTAATGGGGCCTTTTCTTTACTTCAAGTATGTTCAGAAGAGTGACTTTCTCCAAATTTATATGGGGTGTCGTTAAATATGAGGTCACGAATTGGACATGGAAGTCAACTGACTAGCCCAATAAGCGAATCCAGGGGCCTCCCAGATCCTGGGAGCTCTAGAAGTGTTGCAGATGCGCATTTCGTAAACATCAAGTGTCATTTAGCTCCAACTTTGGGATAAACCCGCGCCATCGTGTTCTAAAAAAAAAAGTCGCGTGGCGGAGCTCTAATCTTCACCACGTTTATGGAAAAATCCAGCTGCTTAACAATGTGCACCTGTATTAAAGGAAGTAAATATAATTAATGTTTTTAAAAAATGTCAAGATTTGCATTGATCTGCAGGTATCTTGGCTACAACAGTCAAATGAATGTTGAATCCAATTTCACACGGAACAGCAGAAGTTAATGTAATATTAGTATTGAGGTTCCCTTATTTCTAACAGACCTGGCCATTCATGACGGTGCTGAAATCCTGGTCAGTTTGCCTGAAAGAGTGCTCTCCCTTGGTTCAGACTTTCTCTTTCCCAATATACATTCACAAAATGATACTTTGGCAAGATCAATGACCTGGCAAACTTCTAGTAAACAGAGATCAGTTTGCATGTGACTACATGCTTTAAACTACAGACGGATTGTCATACATAGGCTGTATTTTGCATAATAATGCTGTGTAGATTGAGGGTTTGGCCAGTTGTTGATAGATATATTATAGTTATTTGACCTGTGAGCTGGTTTGCGCAAAGCGCTATGAAATATAATCCGTTAGTTGATGACGTCACGTCATGTTAATTGAAGGTCTATCTCTTATCCGCTATTAGCGACTTTCGAGCGATTGACTCTAGGAAACCATGTTTTCTGACCTTTAAATCAGTTAAATTATTTACTGTTTGTAGACAGTTTGTTTCAGAACAGAAGGATCTAGCAGGGTGTATATTATAGAGTTATACTGATATAAAGCTTAGATTTAAAAGCAATATAGTACCTTGGACAGACATGGATGACAGAATGGGGCGTGTACCAAATATACCGGATCACTAAAAACAAGCTATTCAGAAGCACATATTTGTGTACATTTACCTCTCAGATAATAACTAGAAATATGTATTTTAGTTTAACAAACTTGAACCATTTAGAGATAGTCAGCGAGTTAGCTGATGGTTGTTCAAATTGAACCTGAGATTTATGGTTATTTTTAGCAAACTGTTTTTTTCGCCGCTCAGACAGCAGCTTTGCCCACATTGCGTCACGCCCAGTTATTCGACTATCCGCATCGATGTGGATAAGTCTGCAATGTGGATAGAGTTGCTATGTCACTTA
Organism: Mopalia vespertina; assembly: GCA_030265115.1. Lineage (NCBI taxonomy): Eukaryota > Metazoa > Mollusca > Polyplacophora > Chitonida > Mopaliidae > Mopalia > Mopalia vespertina. The sequence continues at coordinate 1,562 of JAQQZZ010041854.1, read as the reverse complement.
CTCTGTGGGTCGAAAACAATTTCGCCGCCTGCACTAAGATGAAAATTTGGGGTCGTTCTTCTGTAAGCTATTGTAGCTCAGTCAGCTAGGGCACCGAATCTCAGTGGAGGCAAGCACATTTTTCTTTCTGTACAAAAAATAGGTTAAACCACTTCGCCGTGAACTGCTCGGGCAGTTTAATCATGACAGCCCAGTTATATGTCAGGTATCAACGCCATAACGACATGCCCAAATTTTTTGAAAGGAACGTAGTAACAGTACTACACTGCCTTCGATCCGGTCGAAAAATAAATTCTTCTCGGCGGCTCCAGCCTCAAAATTATACCCCTAGGTACCTTTGAGCATACGGTCTCGGCTACAGTTATTTCCGATATCATGTCATCGGTATTTTCCTTGTTATACAGCCCTTTGTGTCCGATGATTCAAATTTTGATTTCAAAATTGTCACCATGTTGGTGTTTGTGCATGCGCATTAAAACAGCCAAGTGTTTGAAATGAAAAGCGGTTTAGCTGGATATTGAGGACTCGTTGATGTGAAATACCGACGACAAATTATCAGAAATGACTGTTGCCGAGACCATATGACATCAGGCATCTATGTATATGATTTTCAGGCTGGGAGCTGCCTAGAAGGATTTATTTTACGACCGGATTAAAGGCAGTGCAGTGCAGCTTCTATGTTCCTTGCAAACAATTTGGGCAACATGGCCACAAGAAAATGGGGAAGGTAACACGTCATTTAAGGCTAAGCTCTAAGTCCGGAACACAAAACATTGCGATTCCTGCGAACAGGCCACCCACTGCACATGCCTGGAATATTTTACATATGATAAAATAATCTAACATATCTATGTAACGACCTAAGATGCAAATAGCGAAACGGAAATTTATACCCGCCCCAAAATTAATTTGTACCCGCCCCGAAATTGATTTCTATCCGGTCCGAAATATTTTCTACCCACCCCGAAATTATTTCTACCCGGCCCGAAATTCGTGTCTACCCGCCCCGAAATTGATTTTTACCCGCATGAAATTCATTTCTACCCGCCCCAAACTTCATTTCCACGCGTCCAAACACTTATTTCCATGAACTTCCCTGGCACACCGTAATGTGAGTGAAATAACCATAAGTACGACACTAAACCCCAATCAACAAACAAACGGTCTTGTCTTTGTTACCAGTGGTGTCGAGGGTGGTTTCCTTCGCCCACTGGCCTGGCTTGCCGTCATGTGAGCGAAATAACCTCAATTACGGCGTTAAACGCCTATCAAACAAACAAACACTCAACAGGAACAGGCAGACCTTCCTATGCAAGGGTCAATTTGTGTTAGACGAGACTTCCACATTACTATCCCTTGCTGTACTTCGAAGGGAACACGTGGCAAAAATTTAATTAGACTATGGTAGAAACACGCAGGCCAATCAAAAATGCGTTTACACATCAAAGGCTATACAACAAACAAGCGTGGCGCTACTGCCAATTAACGTGTCTGTGATTTTGTCAGGACTCGTTAATGGGACTAAGATTGTGGATGTATATTGAATTGAATTGAATTTTATT
>JAQQZZ010041843.1:0-10375 GCA_030265115.1 Mopalia vespertina | reverse complement strand
AGATATAAAAGATATATGGGAAACCCAAGACAATCTGTCATTCAACACAATCCCAAGAAACTTGAACTCCTTAATAATCTCCAGTTCAGCCCGACCCAAATAAACAGACGGAATATTCACAGGCCCCTTTGTTGGTGGTGTGTCTCGGGCAATTGCGGAGAGAGAGGGGGGATGTGTGTTACGAAGTTTCCTCACGGTTTTCCATCGTTATTAAGCAAGGATAAGTGTGACGTGGAAAATCCGTCGTTATATAAGTGAAATACTATTGAGTACAACTTTAAACCCCAATCAAACTAACAAACAAACGTGGCGAGAAACTTGTATACCTCTAACGTTGGTCGAACCTGGGACTTTTGACTGCCAAGACCGTCATTTTACCGACTGGGCCATAACCGCTTAAAGGAGAATGACCCAAATTTAATTTACAGCAAAAGTGTACCCACAAAAACCAGTAACGTTTAAGTACCATCTTTTACATCTAGATATTGCCCATAATCATGTGTCTCGTTGTTTGTCTGAACCCGAAACTAATAATATGTAAACTGTGGATAATACCAAGCATGTTCTAATTTTCCTTTCAAATACATCGTGCAATTTTCAAAATTATGTTTGATTTAATTCAAACATGTGCGTAGTATTTATTCAGATTAATTATATTGATCAACTAAAATCATTTCGTATCCAACATTATTTCCTTCATGAGGGCGGAAAATCATTTTGACAACGAGACTGCATGTCGCTCTAGTTATCCGCTACGAGACAGTCATACTGTGGGCTAGACCTCATACATCTCACTCAATCACTATTCTTTCATTTCGGGTGAAAGATTCGCTACCGGATAGCCACGAGTGTACCTTCTCAGTGGTGTACACACGAACTATTAATGAAGAGAGCTTGAACCCGAAGTGAAAAATCAAACAATCAGAACTGATTAGCTCAACCAGTAATAGATATCGCAGTGAACAATAAGTGAAACATTATTAACGTATAACCAGCAGAGTAGCAAATGAAACCCAATCGGTGGAATTATTCAGTCATAAAGTTCAGGTGAGGGTTATCGGTGTTTAGTCTATGGAATGATTTGTTTCCTACAACGTTATTATTTTTAAAAAATATATCTTTTTTTAATTGGAAACATATTTGTTTTGGTTCCATATGCTAGCTAATAGCAGTGCGTCCGATTTTAACAAAGTGGGGCAAACGTTTTTTGGTCATTGCCGATAAGGTATAAACATTTACTCATGAGATGGACTGATCAGTGGCCAGGTAAAATATAACACAATATTATCGAGATTATCGGTCTTTTAGTCTACAAGAAGCGCGAGAACATAAGAAACAGTGGGTTTACTTAAGAATGTGTCCTGGTGTTAAATTTTGGTTCAGCATTACTTTATTTTGTTTTTCCGGGTGCAAATCAATCGATGAGAACTCTGCAGCCAACAGGAATTGTATTTTGTTTCGTTGAATTATAACAGAAATCTTGCCTGAGAATAGCTCTCAGTTGAATCGTTCATCTAAACTTACCTTTACCGACCTATTGGAGTTAGGATATATTTTTCTCTTGAATCGAGTCGCACCCAATAACCTAGCAAGTGTAATTGTGGCTCTGTAATATCCCATTAGCGGAATACAAAGAGAAATGAGACTCCTCGTGGCGGTCGTTTCCTATTCACAGTAGATACATAATAAAATAAACAGACGAATCGAACGGTGGGTGTCCGCATGAAATAATACCCTGGATAAAAGAGTTTACCGTGCCGTGCCTCTATACTATTTAAGACGCTGCAAATGAGTGTGCGGGGGAGTGGGGAGGGGAGATCAATTTGAATATACAGTAGTTGTCATATTTCAGTATTAAGAACGACCCAATAAATTTTTATCACAAGTTAAATCTTGTGGCCATATAATATTCTCGTATTAACAATAACAACTGCTCAAAGAAAATTGTTTGTAAAATTCATTGTATATATAAACCTACCTAATAATTGAAGTAATTAGTTAGTTTATAACGGATGATGTTTCAAACTCTGAAATTCTTCAGTTAACTTTATATTTTATTGTTCAAAACTATATAAAAAAAATGTATCTAAAATCCATGTTCATGAAAAGTTTTATTAGTAATTTTTTGTAAAACAAAATAAAGGTGATGAATCTTGAACTTATACTTTACTTATACTTATCTATACATGCTTCTTTGATTTAGAACATCGGTTTTCTCTCTGATCTATTTGGACCCCAATTCGGTCGGTTTGCAAATGGATCTATAAAATTCTATTAGCGTATGTTTGACGAAAAAGACGTGGTAGTGCCAGGCGCCAGATAGCGTTCTAATCTTAGTCAGTCTGGCTAGAGAATACATATTTAACCAACTGATCGAACACTAGATGTCTCGAGGATAAAATACCCTATATACACGGATCTATCGGGCTGATATAGAAGCAAAAAACAAACAGAATGCCATGGAGGCCTCGCAAATTATAGAAATCGCAATATTCTAGATAGTCTAACCCCCAGAAACACGCATAGGTTTGTAAGATCGTGATCAACATGGATGGACCACAGCAAAAAATACACATAAAAATAAGCAAGCTATTTCGTGAACTGGTTGACTTTTTCTTATCTTATTGTCCAATTTTATTCATAAAATTGACATTGATTTGGATACCATTGGACAGAATATGGTTATTTATCTTTGTTTATCTATAAAATGTATTGGTTCATATATACAGGACCCATGGAGGCAAGAAACCCCCGAAAGCGGTATAGTCTTATTCATTGTACAGAAGGACTGACAGATGTTCTGTGTCCCATTGTACAAATACCGCAGATAAAAAATTTCCACAGCTAACTGGAAAGGAGAACCAAATTCAAAAGATAGGCAAAAAACTTGTTTCGTTACATGGTTTAACTGGAAATGAAAAAGACCAAAATACTTATCATAGATCTGCCTTTTCCACTCTTGTTAACTGACAACAAGAACAAGCACACAAACTTAATTTGGCATACAAAAGATTAAAATAATTATTGTATCGAACACTGCCACCATTACCTATCGTACAGGTGAAGTTGAGCTAGGATGTTGTTTTCCCCTTTGAACTTGTTTGATGAAAATCTGACAGCTAGTTCGTGGATCCATGTTTGTTGGAATGCAAGGATAAATGAGACGCCGTAAGACGTTCTATTTTCAGTCAGAGCGGATACATAATAAATATTTACCCTGATGAACGAATGCTGTACACAGAGGTAATGATATTTAATAGGCTCAACGTGTTATACATTTATTTCATCTTATTTGTTTGTTTGTTTGTTTATATGACTAGATCCTGAAATGGTGTTTAAGTGCATTTAACTTATATGACAAACAAACATCAGTGAAAACCCAGGAAAAAAACCTTGTAAACAAACTACCTCACGATTGCTGGAGCCCCCTCCTGTGAATCCCCCATGTACCTGTGGTCGTCAATAGGACTCAATCCACCGAGCGTACACCGAGATGAATGAGTAGTCAGCCTCCCTAACCACAGTACCTCGACCCATTAGTTTTAAATGTGTAATATATAATACTTCAGGAGCCACATTTCGCTGATTTTCTCAATCCATTTAATTTCCAAATTTAACAAAACAGACAAAATAAAACGAAACACAATTTTACACCTCATACTGAACAGAACGCATGGAGATCTACAAAATAAAATGAGCGAAAAAAAGGAAAATTATTCTCTTTTTGTTTTAGTCCCTTTTAAAGACATATGAATAGAACAAATTTTGATTTTCCAAAGAACCTTGTATATCTGAAAATTATTTCCTCGACAAATATATCACCAAATCCTGGAGTATTCATAAGCCATGAAAGTGCTATCAAATCACTACCTCATTCCAATTGACAATGGCTAGCTTAAGAAATTGCATCTGTAGTTTTGACACAAATATGTGTAAACTGGATTTTATCTCGGATATAAAGCCCCAGCCGTTAAAAAAAAGGTATCTCTTTACGATAAGTGAGTCAATGTGTAAATTCTTAACTAAATCCCGTATTCTAACAAACCAACAATACACTCAGGATCAGTACTTCCTTATTAGAATTTAATATCCGAGACAAACGCACCAAATGGCATGTCATGCTTCCCCCTTTGGAATCCTGGTAGGGGTTTTATCAACATTTCCTTCTTTCAGAGAATTAAGATAACGACTGCCAAAGAAATGGCTCTCTGTCGACTTAAGCTTCAAAGTGTTTGAATGTACAACGCTCAACATTCTTGTTTTTATGGAGGTGAATTATTGAAGCCATTTAAGACCAAGTATCGGAATCATTGGATTCAGATGAGAAGCAAGCAGAACCAATTGACACAGACAAGTTAGAGAAAGCAATCGGTGGTATATTATATACTTTTCTCTTGATGTGCCAATCACGGGGTCAAAAGGCGTGAACAAGCGTTATTGAATGGCGCCTAGCGAGAGTAGGGAGATGGCTATTAGTAAGTGTTAGCGGAACAAAACGACGTCTCCCCGAGTAACGCCGCTTGCCTGGTGAATTCCATTGATTTCTTTCATCAAGTCTGGAGCTTATATGAAGGAAGCTATCGAGGCGTATCAGAAAATGCAATAACATTGCAAATCTCAAATAATCTTTGTTGAAGATGTCTTGTCGTCGCCCTTCCTGTTCGAGGGGACATTTGCATAAGTTGAATTGACGCGTCCTGAGTGGGAAAAAAAGCTGTCACAACATGAAGATATCGCCAGACGAAAATAATTATATTGACATGGATTTTGACGTATGTGTCACAATGTTATCAGAAGAAAATTTATTGAATTTTCCCAGCAAATTAAGCAGATAGAACGGCTCTTATGGTTACCTAGGGACATGGAAAACTGTTGACAATTTGCGTGCAGTAGTATGGCAGAAACTGTAAATATATCGTGAATAATACGAATAATTTCTAATCCTACTTTAATCTACCGTTCACGGGATCGAGTCCGTCTGTCGACCATCAGGTATATGAGTGAGTCACACGATGTGGCTCCGGCAATAGCGGGGTGGTTTTAACGAGGTTTCCTCCCGGTTTTCCACCGTATTAAGACAAGGAACAGTGTGAAGCGGACAGTCCGTCTTCATATAAGTAAAATACTCTTGAGAACGACGTTAAACCTAAATTAATCAAACAAACAAACCGATATGGTTGTAATTTTCTTGCTGTAGCAGCCGGCATCGTGAGCAGCCGTTATTTATATATCTTTACTTAACCAAAAGAGCTCTGTTGTTATTAATAACCTTCAGGATTACAATATATATGCAACACAAAATTCCTGTGAGACAACCCACTATTAGCTCCGTCGAGGACGAGCCCAAATTTGGCAAGGGCTATAAAATAGCTTCGAAAGATGATGTGTCGATTTTGGGACCTGGAAACAATGTATATGCCAGGACAATCAATGAATATACCCCCAAAAGACAAAACACCCCAGCCTAAAGCGTGGTTTGAGAGTGGATTTACCCAAAATATGTGTGTGGGGTTTGGGGTGGGAGGGGTTTGGGGTGGAAGGGTCGGGTTTCTCCAATGGACCTGTCTTAAAGGTAGTCACCAGAATTGTTATGTACAACTTCTAAACCGTTTAGGTTGTGCTCATATAGTGTATATAAATAACCGTTGTACAATAATTTCAACAATTAGACTTAAGTGTGGACGACACACCAGACGAAAGCTGGCAGTGCTATAAACGACAGGGTTGTGTATCTCGATTGTTTTTGTCTACACTATAGTTATACAAAACCACTCTGTCTATTGAGTCTTAGTTTGTAGGAAAGGGACCTCACTGGTTTTGCTACATGTGACTTACCCTCTGTTTGTGTAAAGTTAAACGTATCTTTTAAGGCCACGGCGTAGACGTTAAAAGCATCATCTAAACCACATAGAGTAGCTGCTGAGGCGCTGAGTATTAAGGCAAGGTACATCCATGCCTTGCGAGAACACATGCTTTGTGAGAATTGTTTCCGCTAAGGATGATGGTATAACAGCAAACGCTCACCTGAGATAAAAAAAAAAAAATCACACATACAGACTTGGAACCAGGAGTGGTCAACATAGAATTGTGTGTTTCTCTCAAGGCCAAAATATCAAGATTTAATTTGTTTTCCTTTTGTTAGCGGAGCTTGATATGTTCATTGGCGCCTTGACTATGAATTGTAAATAGTAAATTAAATGCTAGAAACCAATAGATCAGAGATAAAAAGTCTCACTTGCCCAAGTGAGCACACGACGAATTTCAAACTACCAACTTTAACCCATAGAAGATGTAACAGATTATGCACAACAAATTAGCTGCTGTAAAGGGCCAGGCGGATGCTCCAAAAGGTGGCTGCTAGACCCTTCATTATACGGTATTCTCAATAAAATATATGGAGTACAAGCTGCAGAAACGGGTACAGGTAATGGTGTTTTAGAAATATATACCCATATCTGCGTTACTGTATTCAGCGAACTCATAGAGAAACTTGTCACACCTAAGTCGATTACATTTTTAGAGAATAATAATATATCGCATAACCAGTTTGGATTCAGAGCTCACAATTACACTAGTCATGTTTTACTTTCACTACACTTGCCAATACCAAATAATCTAAACAGTTCTCTTTATCCGTATTCTTGGGTCTTGTTTTTGATACTGTCGATCACAGTATGTTTTTATAACAAAACTTTTGTAATGTGGTATAACAAGAACAGCTATTCAATCGTTTAGCCGCTATCTCTCATGTCACTTACACACTGTTTCCTTTACAACAACAACAACAACAACAACCATTCATCTTTCGAGATATGCAAATTGGAGTTCCTCAAGGGAGCATTTTTGGCCCAAATTTTTATTTTGGTTTATAGCAATGATGTTACCTGTATTTCAAACACACTTAATACGGCAATTTGTTTAGAGGAGCATCAAGCCAACATTTAACCTGGACCACTCACATAAATACAATCTGTGAAACAAAATCACGGAACATAGGCATAATGACACACATATGACAGTCTGTTAATAAACACACATTATATATATTATACTATTCACTAATCTATAGTATAAAGGCTATAACTTATTGCGTCTTAGTATGGGGAAATACGGACCGGACTCGTCTTCTTCCCCTTCTTCCTCTTCTTCCCCTTCAGAAAACACGAATACGCAGATCCACTATTCAACGCTTTAAAAATTCTCCCATTATTGGCCAGCATCGATTACCAAACCGCTCAAATATAGTCTACAAATTATTTTACTCTCCAAACTTTAGCCGGCGAGATCTTACTTGATAAAACAATCTGCTTCTTATTTATAACCTACAAGATCTTCCGATTATAGCCTTCATAAATCATAAACACTTTATCACTTTGAAGCAATTTATCACTACACACATGTAAAATCAATACATTTCAAGGCATTATAGGCGACGAATAGCAAACCGAACACATTTTTCGTCAAATTTCATACCCATGATAAGTGGATCTTGTCCCGATATATTAATACACTGGTTTGCTTCAAACATCCCTACTTCCAATGCAAAATCAATAACTTTTATTGCATCGTTGACGCGGAATAGCGAACCGCGGTCTGGCTTTCCCGAATAGCGTTCTGGCTGTTTTGAAAACATTTTTCGTCAAATCACTCAATCAGACCACTCAATATTTGCACGACTTTTCAGGTAAACACTAATACCTACATTAATAATGCGTTTTATACCTTCAAATTTCACACACATGATAAGTGGATCATATTCTAATAGATTAATACACTGGTTTGCTTCAAACATCCCTACTTTCAACGCAAAATCAATAAATTTTACTGCATTGTTGATGATGATTAGCGAACCGCGGACTGGTTATCTTGAATAATATTCTAGTAATTGTTCCACTATGCAGTCTTCGAATAAGTTGACTGTAATTTCCATGACGACACAATAACTTCAGTACTTGTCGTCATAACATTTGAGATGCATGAACTTAGTCTCAGATCGTTTTGTGAAACGGGTCCCTGAGCTATATCAGCGCACATATGAACGGATCAAATTGCACCTCGTCTATCACATGGGCCTCTTACGTATAACCAACACAAAGCACTACAATGTCACGACAAAATCGCTTTGTCAAAAGGCGTACAGCGTTCTGACTGTTTTGGACACATTCTTCGTCAAATTTCACAACATAATAAGTGGACCTTGTTCTAATAAATTAATACACTACTTTGCTTCAAACATCCCTACATTCAATGCAAGTCACTAAACTTCAAAGCATAGTTTGCGAGGAATATCGTACCGTGCGGCCAGACAGTTTTGAATAGCGCTCTGGGCTTTAACACGCACAAATGAACGCATTGAATTGCATTTTACTTCTAATATCACATGGGCCTCTTACATATAAACAACACAAAGCATTACAATGTTTTACAGAAACTGCGTCTGTGAAAATGTAAATAGCGCTCTGGCTGTTTTGAACACATTCTTCTTCAGATTTCACACCAAGATAATAGACTCTGTTCTAATAGGTTAGTACATGGCTTCAAACATCCCCACTTGCAACGCAAAATCAATCCATTCCATTGTATTGCTGTAATGCGCATAGCGTTCTAGCTTTTTAAAACACATTCTTCGTTAAATTGCAAAAGATAAGTGGATCATGTTCTAATATATGTTTTATTTTTATTTTTATTTCACACAGATATTTAATTTGAAGGCCAAACGCCACGGATAGCGAACCGCGGTCGGATTTATTCGATAAGGGATGTATTGTCAAATTTAAATTTGTATGACTATAATTTAAGAGCAAAAAGTGGTTGGCTTCTTTCGAATGGCGTTTTCCCTTAAACAAATAATGTATACTGTTTATCGCGAGAAATTGAGGACAGCGGTCTGATTTACTATTTGTCCTGTACAAAAAATGGATATTTAAGAATATCAATTTCATCTCTTTGCTATAATCATGATGATACCTTCATCTTGACCGTATCTCAAAATAAGTCAACACTGCATCGTAAAGAGATATATGGAAGTCGTCTCTGCCTGCTTTTATAAAATATCCAAATTACTCAATCGACCAAGCTATTCCTTCCATATGTTTACGATGCCTCTGAAGCCGACGAGGATGGTTCCCTGCGCGATTCCGGAACGCAGGGAACGAAAGGTAAGGCCGGATTTCGAATCGCGTTCTGGAGAAGTGGGAGAAAGTTTGAGATTCGTGGAGGGGGCATGTGCTGAAGACCGTGGAAGTAATGGGACAGCAACATACATGCATACATAGACATTTTATTTCTTTGGCGGCTTCATTCAGGCGAATGATGTGCGCAGTGAGTCCCACCATGGAACCGGAGCTTTGTGACATGTAGAGAAAGTAGTCCGAGAGATAGAATGACTGGCGGGCGCGTTGACTACAGACACAAAGTTGTCTGTTGAACTATCAACATTTTTACTAGTCAGACTATTATTAACACTCAAAATACATTCTTCAGCATACTTATACCAGTTAGTTCTATTCACCTTCCATCTAGGAGGAACGACCTTCGTGATTAATAGCATAGCATGTAAAGTTTAAATTAACTTGATCCAGATAATGGGCACCCTCGCATGGATTAGACTGATCCACAGACCGAGTGAATGACAAGGGCAGGTCACACGAACATATCGTTAAATCTCGCGAAGAAATCTTACCTGACCTAATATCAAGGCGGGTTCCTGTTCCGTGGTTTAATACAATCATGTTATAACAACATATTACATCACATTTAGTTTTACTAATAGGCGCATTCCACTAGACGTTTTCGTTAAGCACGGTGAAGCCGTGTTCCACGAATTTCCTTCGACTTGCACGTTCGCTTTTGATTAAAACCGGATGTGGGCTTACTTCCATGTCTTACATACAGCCCACCTGGTCATACACCAGAACAATTTTGAATGTTTAAAACGGCGTAAATTGTTCGGTTGTAAAAATAGACCCCCCTAGCCACTCACTTCCTGGTAAGACAGTAATGGTGCAGGTTTATCCCAGTGTTCCCAGTCTGCGTTTAAAAGCTAGATGGTACTTGATGGTTACAAATAGGCACGTTAGTGAAGTTCCGTTCAGCACGGAACTGCACGATCGATCACGTGTTCAGTCAACATGAAGTACTCAACGAAACTTCACATATGTACTAGTCTAACAAAATTCGTAGAACACGGCTTCGCAGTGTTTAACGAAAACATCTTAATGCGCCTATTGGCAATTGTATGAATGTTAGCAGTCACTCTTCAGTGTAGAACTGTTCAGTCACAAGCCAGTATAGAGATAAGAAAACTGATGGACAGCATTTGTATTTCATTGAATTCTGAACCTAGCCTGGATATCTCTGTGAAGAGATGAAAATC
>JAQQZZ010041832.1:0-10375 GCA_030265115.1 Mopalia vespertina | reverse complement strand
CATCTGTGTTTTTCCTATGCCAGAAACGTGTTTATTTATAATGCAATCCATATCAGCATAACACAAAAGCTTGTTGATTTCGTTCCAATTTGCATTAACTTGGCGGAACAACTTCCTCCATGGGCTAACACCTCTAGCAGTGCACGATTATGGTAACTGTCTTATTCTATTCTGTGTGCCCCTATCAGTTGCCAAAGTAAATATAATTTCCAGGGGCTCAGTGGTACACGCGCCAAGAAGCAATTGACAAGGTTATCAATATGAATATTCGCTTGCTCTTAAATTGTGTGGGATTGAGTAACAGCTTGGTCAGGTGAAAACCGATAACTTGAATTGACATGTAGCTGAGCGCCCACATCTTTTCAATATTAAAGTCTATATAAAAAAAATATTTAAAAAAACTCGAAAAATAGAACTCCGAAGCAACAAACGGACAGAATTTTACTATAGAAGCTGATAAAAACCCAATAATTATGAATAAGTGGACTTTCAATTCAAATTGCAGATAACGTATATGATACACATACTCAATACCCATCCCATCAAGTATATAAATACATGAACACGGGCCTTAATAAATCCACTTCCGTCTTGTATTTTAATTATTCTTAATTCCAAAGCAAATACACCTAAAGAAAAAGGAACTTGTTCTAAAATAATATCAGGAAATTGTTTGTTGAAAGGCACTTTTCGTGGAAATGTAATCAATATAAAGAGTGAAAGACAAAACAATGTAAAGCTGTAAATTCGTTAAATAAAGATGCTGATTTCTGTTAATGTAGTTAAACTTGCTGACTGTGCGCTTTTACCATTGATCCGTAGTGTGGTGTAATCATCATATAGCGGAAGTAAAGTCTTTATGCGTTGTAGTGATGTTAGTTTACTGAATATAAAAGCCTAGGCTAGAGACTGTTCACTTTGAAGATCAAGAGTCATTTTACAGTGTGTGTAGGATTAATGTCAACATTACGCTTACGTTAATGTTTGCTATGAGATTTTAGCGTGGCTGTCTCCGGAAGTTTGAAATAAAGACCACCGTTCCAATGTCGCCTGTAATAAAATCAACTACCGATTAATGTCCGGATTACGCATCCTCTTTCTATAGATAGTAATTGCTGTCAATTACGTTGGCAAGTCAGGAAACAATGGCTATACTTAAATGACGTCTAACACGAGACAAAGGGATATAGGATCATTATTCAATTGTTTATCCGTTGTTGGTTTTGTGGGGGTTTATTCCATTGGAGTGTTTCCACGTATAATATGATATGTCACGCATATATGTCTTCTTCATCAACTCCACCTGCAGCAAACACAGACAAGACCAGACTATCACAGGGCGCAATACAAACACATTACAAAACATAACAGCTTCAGTGTTGCCACTACGCCAGGAGAGTTCCAGGGCAACACGAATCTCTCTCCAGCCGCCCGCTTGTTAATACGTTACCTGGCGTTTTATTTAAACAATTTCTGACACACGTTTGCCTCTGAAGTAAATTAACGGCAACCAATTTTTACCTTTAATTAAGTTAGTCATCATTGCTTTAAGGCCTAACCTTGTATTAAATCATGGCGTTGTTATTATCATGAATAATGATTTTTAAAAGCATGAATCAAAAGTCTAATGGTCCCCTTGACTCAAAACAGATACATCATCGCTTTTCTTTTCTTTTAAGGTTTATCATACTGAAAATATTTTTTTCGAAATTCTAACTAGAAATATTTAAATCCAAGCCTTTATTTGAGTTTTCCGATGAGAGTATTGCACAACAATTGACAAGGTGTTTTAGATTAATGGTAATATCACAGCAGAGTAGGCTCCCCACTGTGCGCGTTTTGTCAACTAAAATGTCTGACCACCCATTAGACCTATCGAAATAAGCTTATACCAAGATGTTAGATCAATTGTATACTGGATTTGATGGTCAATCTTCAAATTTCAGACTAAGGCATATCTCACAGAAAAAGTTACTTATTTTTTTTTAAGTTTCATCCTCTAGACATCAAATTTGTTGCATTTCAAAGCCGACATTTCAATGTTCGGCCCAAATATTTATAAATTATTTCTAAAAGATATTGTTCGCGTTTTAATATTACTGATGAAGGTTAGACTGACTACAGATGTCCAATTACTTGTTCTATATTAAATTTTTAAAAATCGAGTAACAATTTTATTGTTGAAGGGAAATTCCACGTAATACACTAATAAATTTACTTGGTGAAATAAAGCCCCACAAATGTGCTATATTTGGTTCTGTTGACAATAATTCAATTTTCAATACGTAGGAAAGTTATTATTGGATATACAGTGATTCCCGCTGAAATAAATTGACATAGAAGACCAAAGACACAACTCTGATAAACTACAAAATGCGCTTGTTAAGCGTCAATATTTCTGTTTATTAAGCCAACATCGAAAGTTTCAAATGTTGGTCTATTAATCTATTAAACCATCGTCTGGAGTCCTGACGATGGTTTAATAAACCGAATTATAAAAAATAAACATGCGTATCTCTTCGTTTCACGGAGTTGTGTGGTTTTTTGTGACCATGGTTTAATAAACTGAAATATGGAAACTTAACATGCGTATCTTGTCGTTTTGGATTTGGGACTTTAATATACTATTATTCAATCTTCACCAAATTTCCATATTTGAAATCCTAAGCAGCCAGTTTTCCACAAATTTATTTCCTTATCTATGATCAAAATATATCATATTCCGACCTATAGTCGGTGTCGTAATAGGGTTAGATAATACGCTTCTTCAAAATCAACCGAGGGACCCAGCACGATCTTAAAGTGCTTTATTGTATGGTTAATAATGCTCAGTTGTAAGCTAAATTTTGTTCGGACCCAAATCGCTCGTGCCTCCTTAATTTAATCCAACTATTTCTATACAAACTTTTCTTGCCTTGTTTCACATATCTATTAAATGGTTCCGATACTTTCCAAGGCTACACAAGAAGATAGATTTCGCAATAATGTGAGTGCAACTTTTTCAGTTTTATAAAGGGCATTCACACTGATAAGCAATTCACTTCCCATTAAAGGCGTTTATGTTCATTCGACTCATGGGGGGAAATTGATATATTTCTGATCAATTTACAGTATTGATAACAATGCGGACATCAAACATGATCAGCCTATATATCAATTCATGATTTAAATAAAAGAACAAAATGTTTACAGAACACAGACACTTGTTAAGCTAGCTAGCTAGCTAGAAACGAAATAAAACAAAGTAATAAATAAAATATATTAATGATAAAAAAGTACATATTCTTAAGTCAGAAATATTCGAATCTTAAAAAAAGTTAGCGAAATGCTGTTGGCCTGGTTAACATAAACATAGAAATCCATTGCTCAATCCAGATGTTATAGACTGTACTTATTTGAAGAAATAAATATACCAGACGGGAGATTTGTTGAATTCAGTGGATTTTTTTTTAAGGCAATTTTAGGGGAAAATTGGATTCCAAAATTATTATACGCTAATAAAACAGGCCACTAAAAATGTGTACTTGTAAAATACACATATTTAAAATGTGTATTAAAATGAGAGCTGTCCGAAACTGTACTTATTTTAAGAAATAAATATACCAGACGAGATTTGTTGAAATCCGTGGATTTTTTGGGGTCAATTTTAGGGGAAAATGGGATTCCCAAATTTTTATACGCTAAAAAAATAGATGTATTTTTTTTTTAAGTCATTGTCAAAATTGAGACTCTTGGTCATAGTGTGACGAATTTGTGTTAAGAACATTATACAACTTTCTACTAACACCACTCTCGACGAATGGCAGTGCATTGCTTGTATACCCGGCTATGATGAATCCACACAAACCCAGACGCAATCCACAGCTAAAGCGATACTTGACCAATTTGAAGTGGTGTGAAAAGGCCAACCTTTTTAAACACAATGTACGCTGTCTCATCGGGTAACAAAACAATTCAAATGGGTATGATGTTATGGTGATTTAATGCGACACAAAGTGCCGGTATCCGTCTCGGTTTAACCCACACTTTCTATCGACCCGTTAACCCCGTATGTGAACAAAACACGTGTCGTTGTCAATATCGATAGAGCAAGGTCAATTTCTCAGCGAAAATGATGGTGCAGCAGACTGGACTCCGTAATAGTACAACTTTTGTAACATGTGTTAATTCGTAATCCAATTTGTTCCTGGCATTCCGAAGCATACTTTGAATGCTAAAATAATTGAAAGTTGACAGCACTTAAAAGCGAAGTGACCTCAGCCTTTTTACAACGAGACCTAATTCATTATTCGCACTCTATATGCCACAACCAGTATGTGTGCATTACGAACAAAGGGTCCATTGCGAAAAAAAAATCTTTGCCTAAGTCTATTTAAACCACGTGGCGACCTGTAACGAATATTCAGACGTCATGGTAATTTAAACCAGCCTAGGCATAGATCGGTTTGAGCAAAAAATATCCAGGAACAAAACGCATGTCAATCGAAGTGGATCATACTAAGCCTATTTCCGTTTCGTCATAGTTTCTATATGCGTGACGTAAACGCCGCCATCTTGAAATTAAGGCGGGCAATCAAAATTCTTACTACGTCAAAAGATGCGCAATTGTCAAATCGCACCAAACGTACATCACATTAACAGGGCTATCAAAGACGATGTGGCCGTTCGTGTACATTTAATTAAATATAGCCACTGTAAAGCTGATATGTTAAAACTTTGTACGAGTAAGCCGATACTGGATTCTAGTTTGACGGATAAAAATTGTGGTTATCCCGCTGCTCTCGTTACATTTGTTGGTACCCCCAAAGTCCCGGATTGCTACCGTCAAAATCCAGCATTGCTACCCAAAGACAGATCCGTTTAGAACAGATTCGTGCAGACAAGAAAGAAAAGAACGTCCACTATAGTAGGTCTATTGCGCGCCAACAAGAAACTGTGTGATACGATGAATATCACTAGAGTCTGACGATTTTCAAATCTCGAGCCTCCGGAGTGATATTTATCGTACAGGCTTTAGTTAGATACTATTTTCCTCTCACTATTGACACTTTATTTACCTCTACTTTATTTTGTGCTGTGAGACTTATCATGGTGTCTTTTACTACCTTGCGACACAGTTATGAAAATTCATGAGATCACCAACCATATCACTCTATTGTCAGTACATATCTATACGCGACAAAAACAGTGCCCATGAAAAGCAGACTATCAGAATAAATATGGTCATCAACATAGCTCTTGGAGTTTATGCGAAGCGTGACTGATTCGGTTAAAAAAATGTTATTTTGTGAGAGTGCAAGTTATGACGTATTTTGACGTATTTTTTGTGCATATGATTTTTGCGAATTATTTCAAAGGACTCTGTTGTCGACTTTTGTTCTATTAGTCATAAAATCACTCTTTGATTCTTTAAGTGGTATTTAAATGTCGGAAGAACATATCAGATGGGAAGACTTGGCATGGATAACAACTTCTTAGTTTATTGGATACCACATTTCTATCTCATTGCAGCGATCGTTGTTAAACTTGATAGCAATGTCTAATTGAGACAAATTTCCATTTTTATTAAGAACTATATTCCAAGGTGACAAAACGGAAGTGCATAATAGTGGTCTTTCGCCATATGCGTGACGTAACGCCGTCATCTTGAAATTAGGGCGGCCAATCAAAATTCTGACTACGTCAAAAGATGCGCAATTGTCAAATCGCACCAAACGTACATCACATTAACAGGGCTATCAAAGACGATGTGGCCGTTCGTGTACATTTAATTAAATATAGCCACTGTAAAGCTGATATGTTAAAACTTTGTACGAGTAAGCCGATACTGGATTCTAGTTTGACGGATAAAAATTGTGGTTATCCCGCTGCTCTCGTTACATTTGTTGGTACCCCCAAAGTCCCGGATTGCTACCGTCAAAATCCCGTATTGCTACCTGAAGACAGATACGTTTAGAATATATTCGTGCAGACAAGAACGGATAGAACGTTCATTTTAGTAGGCCTACTGTGCGGTCGAACCTTCGAGGTTTTCCAACAATAACTGAGTGATACGATGAATATCACTAGAGTTTGGCAATTTTTATAATCTCGAGCCTCTGGAGTGATGTTAATCGTACAGGCTCTAGTTGGATAATATTTTCCTCTCACTATTGACGTTTTATTTACATCTACTTTATTTTGTGCTGTGAGACTTGTCATGGTGTCTTTAACTACCTTGCGACACAGTTATGAAAATTCATGAGGTCTCCAACCATATCACTCTATTATCAGTACATATCTATACGCGACAAAAATAGTGCCCAAGAAAAGCAGACTATCAGAATAACTATGGTCATCATTGTAGCTCTTGATGCGAAGCGTGACTGATTCGGGTAAAAAAAAAGTTATTTTGTGAGAATGCAAGTTATGACGTATTATTTGATGACGTAATTTGTGTACATATGATTTTTGCTAATTATTTCCACGGACTCCGGTGTCGACTTTTGTTTATTAGTCATAAAATCACTCTTTGATTCTTTAAGTGGTATTTAAAAGTCAGAAGAACATATACATGGGAAGACTTGGCATGGATAACAACTTTTTAGTTTATTGGATACCACATTTCTATCTCATTGCTGCGATCGTTATCAAACTTATCGATAACAATGTCTGGAATGAGAAACTTAAAAACGACTGATTGATTGATTAGTGTTTTGCGCCACATTCAGCGGTATTTCAGCTACGCTATGGCGTGAACATAATCAAAATCTTTTATCCAAGGTTCTATATTTAAAGATAAATTTTAATCAGACTGCACAATTGGCTGTAAACGACAAACAAAAGGACATACACTTAACAGTTAACATGTTTGGTTGTTGTTGTTTTTTTTGTGTGTTATTTGGATTTTTTTTGTTGGAAAAAACATCTCAATACATCTAATGTTTCATTTTGAATCTAAACTTGTAAATATCATGTTTAAATATAAATGAAAAAGATATAGTTTTGTTTACAATTATTTATAAAAATTAATGTCGAGTGTTTTATTTATGTCTTCTGTTGGTTTTTAATCGAGGGTGGTTGCTATTGGGCCTCCCTCGAAAAGGCAGAGGTGGGCGAGCTGTAGAGGGAGGAGGCCTGATATCTACCTCCATCTACCTTTGCCAGGGCAACCCGCTCCGGTCCAACGGACTTGCTTGTTGATGGTTTTGGAGAGATGGTTCCAGCCCTTTCGACGTTAATTTCATTGATTGATAGCACCCTTGTGGCCTTGGAAGGGCGAGCCTCTGGGCTTAATGTTTTTTTCAGTTTTTTTCTTAAAACTGATTACTGAAATGAGATATAAACATAGTATCTAATGTTATCCATACTAAGTTTTTCCATCTTATAAAATTACTTTTGTATCTGTCCCAGATTGCACAAAACCGTCCCCTTTAATAGGCGCATTCGACTAGGCGATTTCGTTGAGCACGTAAATAGCTGCGCAGAAAAAAAAAGTTCATCAGGTGATTGGATTTCTCGCACGTTAATTTGGATTCTAATATGGTGACACCCTAGTGTCTTGTCGGTCATTGATTGTCAATAGACGCATTCGACTGTATGTTTTTGTTAAGCACGGTGAAGCCGTGGTCTATGGATTCTGTGAGACTGGTTCATTTGTGAAGTTTCGTTAAGTTCAGCCATGGTTTCTGACAACGTGACCGATTTAACTGGAAAAAGGTTCGTGGAGTTTTGTACTCAACGAAACTTCTCGAATATACCAGTCGAACAAAATTCATAGACAACGGTTTCACCGTGCTTAACGAATACGTACTGTCGAAAGCGCCTATTGTCTGGTGTTTTTTTTTTCTTTCAGTTTGATCATAACTTGCATTCTGACATTCGTGTGAGTCTACGCTAAATTCAATTCTGGTAATTTAAGATAACCACTTCATTTCAGATTATCGTTGGAAATACGTATACTTTTCCGTTGAACAAGTCTATATCCGTATATAAACAGGGCCACAAGGCCACTGTTTGAGGCGATTATTATGTATGTACATCCACCACATTCGTAGGCAAAATGTCATAGTTAAGTACTGGGACAAACACATTTTAGTTTAGATATCCATTTTCTTCTAGCTTGTGCTGGTTAATGCTTAAAGAGGTACAAAAATAAGATATGAATCTGACAGCGGTATTTTCTAAGTGTTGTTTAAAAGACTTATTATGGATACGAAACTGTTACAAATTTGTCTCGAAATCTGTGCTGCTTTGTATAAATTTTCATTTAATATTATGTCGACGTTAACAGTGTTTTCCTTATTTTGCAATAACACTTTCTTAGTGTGAGCAGATTCTAGTTAAGAAATGTTTCAGAAATACTTTGTATCTTTATTACTCGCTTTAAGGAAAGCATTATCTGAGATGTATCCCGCATCCGATTGTATTTTTAAACGTCTTGATTTAAAAAAAGAACGAAGGCTGTTGACTGTGTTACTGATTTGTCTGTCGATATGTTAATTCCATTTCTATAAGTGTATCGATGGACAACTGGCGCTTTTAGATAAGAACATCGCAAGACAGATTTGTATTCATATTTGTTTCAGGCGGTTCGCTGGTTTAAATCAAGGAGTTGCTCTGCTTAAGGAACCATTTCTTGGGAGATAAGGGATCACAAGAAAGCCGGCTCGATGAATTCTTTTGACTGATGCAGAATGTTATATTTTTAAGATAAGATGTTATGGTAATCAATGTGTGTCGCTTTTACATGAAAGCAAGGACGAAAAAACAGCATCGAATTGTGCCAAGAGCCAAATTCTAATCAATTTCCAACAGAGCTACAGAAGTTTTAATGTAATTTAAGCGAAACTGATACCTTTTTAGATTAGTGAAAGTTCCTTAAAGAACATGGCCACGGGATAGGTTATTTGGTTAAACTTTTTTGTGGGAGGTGATAGATTTATAGGATCTTGCAATGACCAAGCTAATATTAAAGTTTGTTTTCTTATTTGGCTGTAAAGATGTCTCTATCGTGACACTTAAAGGAGAATACCTCGACCGATAGTGGGCACTTGAGATGAAGATGATTTCAAACTGTATTGTTTCCAAATGACACTTACTTGGGGTATATCATTTACAATGGTTTGAATGACAACAATGCTAATTAAGTGTCCGCTTAGAAAGCTATGTGTGCGGGTGAACTGCCTGATAAGTAAATTCCGGAATCGTTCCAGTGATGTAAAGATCAAATTGTTTATGTTTTTTATTGGAGTAAATTTAATCTTGTCCATTGTGGTGTGCATATAGCAATACGGTATTCAATGCATATTGATGCACAAGAAGTCTTTCGGAAACTTTTGTGGCTTTTTTTCAGATATGTTATATAATATTATTATTGTAAAGTCGTAGTAGTTAATATATCAAGAGTAGCACTAAAAACATGGCTACATCCCTTATAGCAACAGTTACGTGTAGTTAGAGTACTTATGGAAAAGGCAGGACGTCAGAATAAATCACCATGCATCCATGTGTATCTTATGATAGGATTGGTAGGTTCACTATACTTTGAGAAACTCATCACTGGGAGCAATGCTAACAGGACATAACGCAAAGCTACGATAGCCTTCGATAATACATTTGTTATAATCGCACTAGTTGACATTTGGTGTTTTGCAATCTGAAATAATTGACTCATTAGGCGCTTCGCTCTTTCCCGCAACTACGGTACGGAATATTATCATTAATTTGTTCCAGAGGGTTTAGGCTACATATAGACAGTGAAAAATTAGTACTCATATAGAAGAAACCGTCGTGTATTTTTAACCGCAATAGATTGCCCAAAAACTTGATTCGACATAATCACTACCGGAATTATCCCTCTGCTAGTCAAACATTCAAAGCTAAAACACTTCGCAGAGTATTTTGCCGGTCGGTAGGGAGCTTTCTGTAGCCCTGGCGCTTTAAGAGTTTAGTGAAAACAGGAACTCGATCTGTTTTGTGATGTTGTATTGTCTCTGTTTGTTGCCAGTGATGGCGATTCCCATCACACTTACCCGTCACACCGTCCTCTAAGTAAAATAGCCTTAAATACGACTACGATCGAGCAAATTATTAACGAATTTCAAGAAAAGTTAAAACGAGTTCAAAGCACGTAAAGACTGAATAAGAAAATCGAATAACTGTGTCCTGGTAATCATAGCTCTTTTTTAAATACGAAACTGTCCAAGTTCCGATGACTTTTTTTCTTTTAGACGAATGTTAAAGTAACATGACGCAACTTAATATTAACATGAATTGAGCAAATTCAAGTTCACCATGCATTTTATTTTTGTAATCAAATTTTTAAATCTGCTTGCATATTTTTTTGTGAATTAAACTTAAAAGAAGAAGGGGGGGGGGGGGGGGGGTTTTAAAA
>JAQQZZ010041821.1:0-10375 GCA_030265115.1 Mopalia vespertina | reverse complement strand
TTGCCAGTGGTGTCGAGGGTGGTTTCCTTCACCCATTGGGCTGGCACGTCGTCATATAAGTTAAATACCCTTGAGTACGACGTAAAACCCCAATCAATCAAACAAACAAACAAACAAACAAACCTTTATCAAATTACGTAATGTCCGAGGCTGAGTGAAATGCGATTTGAACATTAAGCCTATAGATTTAAGGCGTCTTCTCTTACTTCTGTATACCTTCGATCAACTTGTTCTAAACTAGTCATCGTCCATTGTCTGAATTTGGTGATAGAGACACCAACCCAGTAAGGACTTGGTGCTACTTTATACCGGTATATGACAAGCCACTTCTACCTTTATTCTACACATGATTTCATACTTCACTTGTGTAGAGTTCTTTTTCACTTTTGTGATTTTCTTCTTTAGATATGTTGAAAAGATTTTCGAAGATATAAAAAAGATTTTCACAGATGTAAAATAAATTTAAGTAAATTAAGTTTATTTTAGCACATTTCTTATTGAAGAAATATGTTTATTTTCTTTTTTCTTAAGGAAGCTTAAGAAAAATAAGTTTATTTTACATATGTAAAATTCATTTCGGTATTTGTATCATTGTTTTGTGCAAATTCACACTTCTTTTCTGTAAAATGTATAAGAAATGAATTTCAGATATATAAAATAAACTTTTCTTTTACATATGTACAAAAGAGTTCCACAGACAAGAAATGTTGAGAAACAGGTTCTTGCTAAAGTGAAATGTAGGTTACTGAGGCTTATGTACATATAACTTTATGACCATGTATAAGCTTGCTGGACGTTTACAAGAAAAGATTTCACCTACGCTAAATAAAATTTATTTTACATATGTTAATTTCTTTTAACATATATGGAATTCTATTTCTAAAATATGAAAAATTCTTTGTTTACACATGTGCAAAAGGAGTTCACATATCTGAAATTCTTTTTCATATGTATTGTTCTTTTTAACTTATGTGAAATTGATTTTTACATATGTTGAAAATAATTTCACATAAGTGGAGTTCTTTTTTACATATGTGAAATAAGCTCATTTGTGTTACGTATGTGAAAAGGAATTTCACATTTGTAGATAAGAATTTAACATTAGTTTAAAAGAATTCAACGTATGTAGAATAAAGGTATAATTGATAAAACGGGTTACCGTATGCTAGTAAATCTATTTATGAACTATTATATGTTTAAGAGAACCCTGGTGAAACATGAATAAAACAATAATAATAAATACTAGCATAAGTGTTCAAAGTGGAATTTATACTTATTTAATTATATTTTTTTGTTGTATTTTTCAAATCGTCACGTTTGGTGCAGATGTACCAGGGTTCTTCGTTCGCCTGTACCTTTTCAAAAGGTGAAATGCCAGAGCATTAGATGATACACCACGGTTCCGGCATCTTACGTATTCTAATATGTTACATAAAATAATTTATTTTACATTATGAGAAAAGGAACTTCACATATGTAGATAAGAATTCACCATATGCTGAAAGGTATTCAAAATATGTAGAATAAAGGTATATATAAGTGATAAAACGGCTTGCCCTATTCTGGTAAATCTATAGTTATGGACTATACTAAATTGAGGGGCTTCCTGTTGAAATATAACACCCATAATAAACACTAACAAAACTGTTCAAAGTGGAATTTAAACTTATTTAATAATATTTTGTTTTTCTAATCGTCAGGTTTGATGCAGATTGTACCAGGGGATTTTGTTGCTCCGTTCGCCTGTATACCTTTTCAAAAGGTGAAATATGATAGCGGGTCATTAGATGATACACCACGATTCCGGCATCCCACACATTGGTAATTCGTGATCTTGTTAAACCTTCAAAGATGCAACTGTATAGAATTCTCAGCAATTCGTCGCAGGGAGTGGTTTCCGCTAACTATACCAATTTCCAAACGCTAAACGTGTCGATTATAAATCCAAAATTTGTGTAAATGTGTGTCTTTTACGTGATACTTAACGTATTAAATCTATTTATTATTTTTTTTTTTTAAATCTGGTATTTGTGGCGTTTCTCTCATTGGTATGAAGTATGGTATTTAATGCAGTGTAATGCTATGAAAAACGCTGCAAATATTTAGTAAATAGATAGTCATATCGAACCAATCACAACGTTATTAGATTTGGTTAGATGGGATTTTATTGTGATGAGTAAATCATTGATCATTATCTGAGTACAAATTGATCATAATCTCACTATGATTCGTCACGTTTACAGTCCCAGGACGTAGGCAATTCACTCATTTGTATCGGTCTCAAACATATGGTAAGTCATTAGTATATACTTAGCCTTTGATCTCGAGTCTTTAACCACACAATATCACCTGAAAGACGGTATGAATGAATAATGCTGATATAATTGAAAAAGAAGTCGTCTCTGTTTGGCAACATCCATGAGGACACACCTTCATAATTGTGACAGGCGGAAATACTCCTAAATGGAAAAGCCACCGTACTAATATAGCCTCTTTGATATAAAAAGTCATGATATCTTTCCTACTTCAAAGAAAAAGTCTTATGTAGCAGTCGTCATATTCTTCACATAGAGTGGGCATACTATTTATAAATAAAACGGACATCGACACCATTTAGATTTATTATTGACAACCACATATAATTGTTATTTTAAGAAGTGTCTGTGTACGAGATATCACCTCCAGTGGTGACCTCATATCATCAGTAATTATAGAGCATTTGTAGCCTTAAATAAACAGTGGGTGAAAGGTGTGGATGTGTTTCCATAGATTTACTCCTCTTTGTCACCGTATTATGGAGGGCTGGCACATAGTTTTGCTGGTCTGTTAAATAATGGGTTAATAGTAGGGTGTTCGTAGACGACTGATCTAGTATGATAACCTTCCGATGTGTGACTGTATGGCCAGAGAAAATCTCTGCTTTCCACCGCTTATCACCTTAATCTCGTTCTGGCCTCTGATCAAACGAAAAGGTGTCGTCTCTGCGGCTACCGACCATATATATGAGGCTTTAAAGGCGGGTGTTCAATGACGGCACTATAACACCACTCCACTTTACTCAGTGCAACAATTCATTTAAATACAATTTTGAATATCGGCATAGTATACAGCAGACTACAGTATCTATATTTCCTAACATTTAACTATTTGGATCGTACGAATAATGTTATAAACTGCGGTTGCCCCTCCCCCCTCGTTTCCCCGCGATAGATCCTCTAGCCGCGGGGTCTACCGATCAGTAAGACGCAGATTGACAAGATCCAGCAGCAATAATTCGACACTTTTAGCTTGTTTTTTCGCCGCTGCAGGCAACTGGTGTCAGAACATTCGAACAACTATACTATTCCCGATCGCACATTAAGATAGGCACATTTATACAATGTGGTTTGGTGTTGGACATGTAAACAGGAGAAAGACGGTAGGAAACTGACAGCGAAACATCGTGTCATTCAGAGAGATAATAGTCCATAGTAGCATCTGGACATACCGTCACTTATCACACCCCAAAGTCTTTTGTTATATGTGAATATTAAGCTCGTGCTGCTTGAGGGTGTTTGAACATCCCACCTCTATCCTACCTCTATCAATGAACGGGCAGTAAATCTTCATATTTGCCCACATCAGGTCACATACATTGGTCATATGGTCACCACTGGATTACCACGCCTACCGGCTTTGTAATAACTTCCTTATTGACTAGCATTTTTCTTTTACATTTTTAAAATACCTCTGTATGGTTCAGTGCCTATAACCAAAGCAAAATGACTGTCCCATAGTTTGCAGCGATCATCTATTATTTTAGTCACACGATTTTACCCAGGCGTCTTTTCTTTCTTGAAAGAAAATCAACATATAAATGCATGCAGAAAAACTTGCTGGAGACAAGATTATTCATAAGTTATACAAATGGGTTCAATAATACAGGGAATGTTGGAGAGTTGTTATAGAATCCCAATGTTATTAACATCACAAGGTGGTACTTCTAATAGTCTACCACAGACATATTTAGTTCGACATCTGGATCACCCCTTCCAGTCAGATATATGAGATAAAAAGTCCATTATGTTCGGTCATTCCTGGGTAATTCGTTCTAGCCATAGTTTTATTGGAAATTTGTTTTTCATTGGAAACAATCTGCATGCAACTTGTTCCAGGCTGCTTTTTTTGTTTTTTTTGTTTACAAATATTTCTGCATGAATGAAATGTAGGTACATTAACATCAGTCAAATAATTTATTGAATCCCAATCTGAAATGTGTGGAAAAAACCCAATGAATATGCCATAAATTCAAAAACAAATCCAAAAACAAAATGTGTTTACAAAAGTTCGATTAAGTTCTGCCTCCACACAATCCACGCTCTCATAAATTTAGCTTGAAAACTTTGCACTCTGTAGTTAAACTTATTTTGTGAAGATTTAAGACAAAATAAATAGGCATCGTTTCGCGTGACACTGAATTTGCATGAAGGTCAAAAGTGCCAAGTAACCACTAACGGCCACAATTTGGTGGATTGAAATGTACCGACTCTAAATGGATCTATTTATAAGAATTCGTTGATGTCCGTGCACCACAAGGTTCCAGTTCCATTTTTAACAGACGGTTTGTACTGGTAGAAATAGTGATGGTTCCTCCGTGTGTCATTGAATTTGGTTTGTTTGTTTATTTGCTTGTCTTATATATGTTTAACGTTGTACTATTTTTCACTCATGTGACAATGTTTCATTGCAGGTAATTTGTGGAAAACCAGGACGAAACCTCGTAAAAACCTTCCACTATCTCCCCAGTTACAGACAAATATAACTTGTTTTATGTGGGGTACACAAAATGCAGTCCAGTGGGCAAACAACTGGGCCACAGCATTTGGCTGCTTAAGATAGGTTTAACATAGATAGTCTATAGACGTCATGGTTTAAGAAATAAAAAGTTTAATTTCGTGTAGAGTGTATGACAGAAATGGTAAAATTAAAATTGATTTGTTTGCTGGAATTTCATAACGATTAAATTATTGCCGTTGTGTTTCACACTGCATATGTTGCAAGAGGACATCGTCCAAGCTATCCGACACAATTGTGAACTTCCAAAACCAAAAGAATGTTCTTGATACTAATCGAATTCCAACGACCACCACGATCAGACCAAGAGCGATACATTTATTGAGGATGTCCACAAGACCTCGGCTCAAAGTGTATTCCAGGGTATACATTGTTTTATAACTTGGATGAATTATGTTCAAAGTGGTTACCAACCGTTACTATACCTGATGGTAATATATAATAGTATTATATATAACACTACCATTTGTGTCTGCAGTCTAGCGGCGTATGCTTATAGAGTTGTCCTCCTATCGTGTCTGTCACAAAGAAGGAGCTGGTTAGGAGGGATTGACATAAATATGATTGTATCCAAAACAATTGCGAGTGACTGTTTTTTTGGTTAAATTTTATTTAATGGTTTAGACCAAAATGATTAGAGGTTATTCAAAATGGATAAAAAAAATCATTTTGTTTATTATTCAACTGCTTGAAACGCTCATCCGGGCGACACCCGCACTCTCAATAAAGATCTCGCCCCATATGAGCTATAGGCTCTGACGTATGTATACACGCCATAACAATAGAAGGGAGAGAATGTGTGATTAGAGATTAGACAATGGGAGACTCGAAATGTAGTAGATGGGGCATTCCAGGCGATCCTCTAACATCAAATCGGTCGGAATTTGTAGTTGTTTTAGTCACAATGGAAAAATCTGTTTGGCGTCATTTAAAAGCGCCACTATCATGAATGTGGCGCCTTTCACAATCGTATTCTCGCGAGAGTTTCTATAGTGGACGAGACTCGGGCAACTCTAGACAACAACATTAATTTACGCCAATATTCGGGACGACCAATCAGCCACAGATCAGCAAATAAAAGACGTGCAAAACAAGATGGCCCGGGTGTATCTTCAGAGTCAATGTCTCGACGTTGGAAGTAGAATTGATTATATTTTAGAATGGCGCCTTTCACAGATTAAATAACCTCCCATGCCAATTTGTCGAGACTCCCATAAAAGAAGTATTTCTATTTCCCTATTCTCTGCTTTTTTAAAATTATCTTAAAGACATATTTCGATAACTTTTAGAGGGAAAAGATTGTGACAAATCAATTTGAAAAGGGCCAGATCTAAAAACTCATATGCTGTCTAAATCTACTCAGACCGAAGTTGTTCTCGATCTCGGAGAAGCCGCGCTTGAACAGAGTGTGACGCTTTGTCACAAAGCTCGATGGAATATATCACACATCCCAACGGCGTATCCTGCTTTTTCTTCGAATTATAAACATACAATTATTTCCCAGTGTGGAATGTATTTGGTTGAATTTAGGATTTTTACTAGTTATAAAGTCGGTGCACGGTTTTTATTATAGATGAAATACTGTTGACCATACGGATGGCCATTCACACATAATAATCTATGTGCATACCATACACCCTCTGTTACACCTCTCACTATGTAATATACTCGAGTGAACTAACTTGACAGAGCTGGGGGTTTAGAAGTTAATAAATGCCTAAATATAACACAGTTAACTTATGACGCGCTAAAACCAGGAATATGTGCTGAAAGATATACCTCTTTCGAATCATTTTACATCTATAATTTCTATTTCAGGGACCGAGGTTGAATAGGTTTGTAATAAACAGTTCTCACCAAAATGAACTTATTTACCTCGACACTGTGTTTGTTTGAACTTTTCGATTAAAACCGATGTTCCATTAAAAGGCATTATAATCTTATTTTACCTGCCCTTCTCTCTTCCGGTTGTCTTCATATAAGTCTTGATTGAGACAGCATTGATATGCAAATTGAGTTTTAATTATGATTTCCCTGGTCGTATGTTAACTTGTCGAGGCGATAATACGCCCTATCGAGGGTTTATCTCTTGTCAGTCTAGTCCTGAGGGCTTAAACTCGTTGAGTGCATTTCATCGGTTCGCCAGAAACGTGTTTCAGTTTAGAGCTGTGAAATAGCGGCAAACATGAAAGTAGAAAATCCTTTGATGTGCTAGCATGGACAAATTAATGATATTTAGTCGGTGTGAAGTGAGGGGTTAAAACAATGATATGGTTAGGTATAAAACACTTGGAAATAGAGCAAGGAGAATGCGCTTATTTGTATTTTTTTTACATTTTTTTTCATGTTATTATTTTTTTTAAACAAACATGTTTCGTATTAAACAAAAAATTTGAATGAATATGTATGTTGGCGTTCATCTAAATAAAAATATGATTGTCTCCCCCAAGCCTTCGGGGTTTAGGAAAGCATTTTCCACGTTCTTTTGTAATTGAATTCCAGTTATGACGATTCTGAAGATGAGTTTGTGGAATATCTGTCACAGAGCTGTCTGTCTCCTCAATAGACAGATTGGTTAAGGCTCCAAAGGCTGGTGAATACCACAGATCCCAGCACACTGATAAGCCTTATAAATGGGTCTGTTTTATGGCTAGAAAAGATCTGACGGGTAAACGAGGAGGTAAAACGCCACATGGCCGAGAAAATTTGTCAACTATTTCAATATTTTCTCGCAAAACTACAATTTCTAAAAGTGGCGTGTCACGGATATGTCTTTCTGGAAATTAACACAAAACCTTCGTGATAATTATCTGTCTGACTAATGAAATAACGAGGGTTTGTGTAATATTGATAAATTCTTTATGAAAGGAAACAAGGACCTGTTTCTAATATTATCACCATAACTTCATAAGCATGTTAATTTCCAGCATATGGTTGATCGGAGTGTACATTCTGCATCTATAATTAACTTTTTTTTATTTCTGATGATGGACATTTTAAGTGTTAATTTAAAGAACAAATAGTAGATAGCAAAAATAAAAAGGACAATTTATTAACAGAAATCTCATATTATACTCGATGACATTTCAACGATAGTTTACGATTTATGTATTGATTTTTCCTCCCTTTTCCTTGGTTGTAGAACCTGAACGGTTTTTACCTGATTTGACCAGAATGCAAGATTGACTGATATCAATCGAATTCTTGTAGTGTTTTGGAAAGGTCGAAAGTTTGCTGAATAAAAACACATTTCTCACATTAATAAATTTCACAAAATAAAGTTTTGACTTCAATAAAATAAAAGATACATATGGTTACATGTTTTCACAAAACTTTACTATTCAATCTTTAGTGATTATAAACAAATAGCTGTATTATATCCCTGCCTGTGAATGCTTGTCATGCAATAAGGCATTGGATGTGGTCTTATATGATGCGCTGTGAATAGTAGTTGCTCTATAAGTAGTTGTCTCATGTTATGGGTAGTAGAAAACACTTGTCTCATACTACGGGTTATAAAAAGCCCTAGCGTTATGTGGAATGTAAAAACTACAGTCTAGCCAGTGCCATTAAAATCAGCTTTCTTCTCGGTAGTTGTCAACAGCAGTTGTTAAGTCAGTGATTGGAAACAACAGTTGTCTCATCAGCTGCTATAAACAACACTTTTTCGTTCAGTGATTTTAAACAGCAGTTGTAGCATCAGTGACTGTAAACAACAGTTGTCTCGTCACTGGTTGTAAATAACACTTGTCTCATGATATCGCGTCAGCGACTGTAAACAACAGTTTTCTCATCAGTGATTGCAATCAGAAGCTGTCTTATCAGTGGCTGTAAACAACAGTTTTGTGATCAGTGATTGTAAACAACAGTTGTCTCGTCACTGGTTGTAAATACATCACTTGTCTCATGATATCGCGTCAGTGGCTGTAAACAACAGTTTTGTGATCAGTGATTGTAAACAGCAGTTGTCTCATCAGTTATTGTAAACAGCAGATGTTTCATCAGTGCTTGCCGTTGTCTCGTTGGTGGTTGTAAACAGCAGACTTTTTGTCAGTGGTTGTAAACATAAGTTGTCTTCTCTGAGTCGTCCATAAAAGTATTGAATTTTGAATCAATGTGCAACTGTGTGTACTTTTTTTGGCGATGTAATAGTATATTCGCCGTCGATCTCCATAATGTATACCACTTGCAGATAAATTGTTGGCTTATCGTCAAACGATCATTCCTTAGATGTTATTAGATGTCTGCAGTACTTATATAGTTGCTTTGAGGTGAAACTTATTTAGGCTGAAGTTATCTAACACGTTAAAGAACCTTGGGAATCTATTCGTTAAGGTGTGTGATTTTAAAACGCTCCCACGGACGTTGACAAAAGTAACGCTTTTTATACGTACAGATTTCTTCTAAGCTCTATCACTGCAAACATTAGGCTGCATGATTATGTTATAATAAATGCGTAAGGCCGTGCATTTATAATGAATGTATAATCACATGTGACGGTGCCTTTGATCTTGGTATTACTTACGCTGTCGTGAAAAATACATTTATATATATAATTCGAGTTGCTTTCTCACTGGTCTCCTTTAGTCTGTCAATTTCTTTGTCATTTTCCTCCATGAAATTTGTCGTACTTACACTATTAATATAGATCACGGTATATTCGACGACAGCATATAGTCCACTGTATATAGTGCTTTTTTTAAATTATGCCAAGCTATCCGCTTGAAGCTTTCTTGAAGTAACAACTGCAGTCCAATATCAGTTTATATTCAGATGTATAAACTATAAAATACTGGCAAATGTGTTTCACGTCAAACATTGACTATTTAGTGGTCTTTATAACTGTTAGTTGAGAATTATACAATTTCGACAGCTGTCTCGAATTAAGAAAACGAATGCCATGCTATCCACGAGAGAGTCTAACTGTTCTTCTTCAAGGGTTCCTGATGACTTCTTTTGGGTTTCCAGTTGACATATTTGTCTTCGTCAAGTGTCTGTAATTTGTATTCTTAACTTTCTACAGGCAAAGTTTAATTTAAATTCGCACACCTTCGTATATTGAGCAATGCGTACACACATTGGTCTTCCAACTAATAATGTCATATCAATCTGTAGCTGTGGCTAGAAAGGAAAGGAAGAAGGCATTTTTGTTATACTTGGCAATGAAACTTCCTTGCAGTAGATTCTAATTTAAAAACTTCTGTAGGCTTGTAGAGGGACTGGAACCGTAAACACTGTAAACACAACCATTCGACCTTCTACATAAGCAAGAAGGATCCTTGGTGTGTCAATAGTTTATGACACTTTTATTTCCGTTTGCTTCATCATAACTAGCCATGAAATCGTCCACATATGCATCGAAGACGCCACAACCAAACCTTTAAATACAAGATTACATATCTTGTGAAACGTCTGTCTATACATTAAGAAGTGATATATACAACAAAACGTCAAAATGGCTTTCAAATGTATTTATTTATTTATTTATTTATTTATTTATTTATTTATTTATTTATTTATTTATTTATTTATTTATTTATTT
>JAQQZZ010041809.1:8213-23834 GCA_030265115.1 Mopalia vespertina | reverse complement strand
CCATGACAACTTAAGCAGTCATATCACTGAGCCTCGAGTTGAGTAACCTCACTATAGAACACTATGATTTTAAACAGCATAATTGCCGGCACCATGACAACTTAAGCAGTCATATCACTGAGCCTCGAGTTGAGTAACCTCACTATAGAACACTATGATTTTAAACAGGACACAGCCCTTCACCTTGACAACTTAATGAAATTTTACATTACTGGCATTTGTTGAAACCAACAGGAAACCTCCTCAAATCACCCAATGTTCTTCCAGTCAACTGATTTCTTGCCAACTTAATGAAGCTTTACATTGCTGGCGTTTTGTTGAAACCAACAAGAAACCTCCTAAAAATCACCACATGTTTTTTGAGTCTACTGCTGAACTTTAAACACAAAGTGAATAGTTTGTTACCTTATGTTTAACATGCGTACCTGATTAGCTGGACATTGTCTCCAATAGGGTAACAGGTGGTTGAGGATGTGAAAACAGAAGTCCACCAGGGGTGTCCCCACCAAAACACTTGTGGTGTGTTTGCTGAGGAATGAGGAGCAGCTCTGGAGAAAAAAAATAATAATTCATAGGCTG
Organism: Mopalia vespertina; assembly: GCA_030265115.1. Taxonomy (NCBI): domain Eukaryota; kingdom Metazoa; phylum Mollusca; class Polyplacophora; order Chitonida; family Mopaliidae; genus Mopalia; species Mopalia vespertina. Next base: position 23,255 of record JAQQZZ010041809.1, on the reverse strand, counting down.
AGGATTTCTTTCTTTGCTGAATCTTTTGATTTATTGATTGGTGTTTTACACCATGCTTAAGGGTATTTCACTTATATGATGGTGATGTATTCCAACAATATTTGACACTAGCACAACCAAGATGTGAAGTGTTTCCATAATGTTGGAAAGTTCATTTTCCTCCAGTGCTTAGTAAAGACAGCATGCCTACTCTTCAAACAAACTGCCCTTAATCAGAGGGCGACTCCTTTTTGACAATTAGTTACAAAGGCACCGGGGGAACAGAAAGCTCACGCCCAACCACCCACATTAAAATTTGCATTGAAACAAAGTTTAACTTTTATTAACAATGACCTTAATTTTAAACCCGTTCATGGTCAGTCCAAAGAAGTCACTGGAGTGTAGGAAAGAAAAAACACAAAGTACATACAAACAGAGCACGTTATGCCCTCTTTCAGAACTGTTGTCTAAGGGCTTCTTGAGAGAATAACATAAAAACAACTTAAACGAAATTTATATTTTAGAAGAGGTAATAATTGAATTTCAAAGCCACCTAAGTAATGTTGCAATGCCTTGCAAAATAACACAAAAAACATGCAAATTTTTTGTTCACTGAAATGTCTTTGCCCGTCGGTGGTATGGCTCCATTAGAAAAACTTGCCTGCTCTGTATGGTAGGAATTTAATGTTGTCACTCTAGAGAGAGACACCATGCAGTTATGACATGGAACAGATAATTTCTATGCTCTATCTTATAATTCATCTAACACATTCTAAACACTGTGTCATGTATAATTAAGAATAGTACAAATATAAACACAGATTTTTATGTATGCTGCAATATATCTGTTATGCGTTTTTCTGATAAAGTCACAAAATAGAACTGAAAACACCAACAGTTTTCGGGGGAAACCCACCCTTGACATCATCAGCAACAAACAATGACAAGACAGAAGTAAACACAGATGCAAACGATGGTGAAATAAGACACAGGCAGATTTATAGTGGAATAACATTATGACCAATTGACCTTGTGGTGTCCTTGGGTTAGAGAGGTCACACCAAGCTCCTGCCAACCATCAGCAACACATCAAAGGAAGGGAGATAACTACTATGCATCTAGAACAGTTTGACCTTTATACACATTGATATTAACTCCTCACAAAATATCACCAAATAACTTTGTTTTTTTTTAAGGCTTTTTTTGAAAGCAGACTTAATTTTTACACCATTTTTGGCTTCGGTTTGGTTGATCGTAATTCAGGTATTTCCACTGACATAATGGTGGGCCAAACCAACGGGTGAAGGAAACCATCCTCGAAGTCAATGGCAACAAACAAAGACAAGGTGCATGACACAATGTTCAAAGTGCCAGAAAAAAAATAGATGTAGTTTGTGTTGCATCGGACATATTATATCACACAGGCAACATATTTTGGAGAAAAACTGTTGCTAAAATGAAATTTTAGTATTTGAAATAAGATTTCTTTAAATTATAATCAAGTCTATTTAGCAATACTAATAAAACTACCAGGCATTACTCAAATATAGAACTTCAACTTGTTATAAAATTGTGACGTTAATTTCTATGGAATTTGATTTGTTTGTTTGTTTGATTGGGGTTTAACGTCGTACTCAAGGGTATTTCACTTATATGACGTCGTGCCAGCCCAATGGGTGGAGGAAACGACTCTCGACACCACTGGCAACAAACAAAGACAAGACGGAACAAATACAGGACGCAATACAGACACCATAAACAGATCGGCTTCCTGTTCCCCTTTAAGTCAAAGGGCACTAAGGCAACAGAACGCTCGCTCCAACCACCCACTGTAAGGCGTGTGTTTGCTTGTTTGTTTGATTGGGGTTTAACGTCGTACACAAGGGTATTTCACTTATAGGACGACGTGCCAGACCAATAGGTGAAGGAAATCACCCTTGACACCACTGGCAACAAACAAAGACAAGACGGGACAAAACCAGGACGCAATACAGACACCACAAACAGATCGGCTTCCTGTTCCCCTTTAAGTCTAAGGGCACTAGGGCAACAGAAAGCTCCCTCCAACCACCCACTTTAAGGCGTGTGTTTGCTTGTTTGTTTGATTGGGGTTTAACGTCGTACTCACTGGCAACAAACAAAGACAAGACGGAACAAATACAGGACAATGATAGGCAGCACTACAAAGACATCACAAAACAGATTGGCTTCATGTTCCCCTTTAGGTCTAAGAGCACTAGGGCAACAGAAAGCTCCCTCCAACCACCCACTGTAAGGAGTGTGTTTGCATTCATGTGTCATAAAACATTTACATCAAGCCCTAATGCTACATGTATTGCATAACTTCTAACATATAACCATATAAAGTAAGGGTAGAATTCTACTTGAGAAATAATAATGACACAAGAGTTGCAAAACCCTGTTAAACACACAATAAAACTTCTGAAAACATTGTATTAAAAAGCTTTGGATTTTACTAAGTATGGTTTGTTAAAACTTGTATAGTGATTTATAGATTGCTTTAAATTACCTTGGAGATAAAGGGAATGTGAATCCGGGTGTATGGCTTGATTAATTTGATCAAGACCTGTGTTCTGATATTCCGCAAAAGATCTGGCAATAATAAAAATAAAATTATAATATTATGACAAAAACCACTCTGAAAAGCTATGAATAAGAAAAATGTATTATTTGATTGGTGTTTAACTCCATGCTTAAGGATGTTTGACTTACACAGGAATATAAGTATAAAATTTGAAGTGTTTTCCTCTGTTGTAATGTAAATGTTACTGCATCGCAAAGTAAAGAGCATGCTTAAAACATTCTGAACCAGAGAAGGGAGTAATACGAACGTTCATATTTATCATACAGAGGTTATCACATGAAAGTTAATACATGTATATCACCAGTAACCTCTACAACATTTGAAACACAATAAATACAAAATCAAAAATGAAATGTTTTAATGTTATAATTACATTTATACAAAAGTCCAAATGCTGAGAAGAGGGTGGTTGCAGGGTGTCCCAGGACACACCCAATGATCAATATTCAAGGATAAACAAATGTTGAGAAGAGGGTGGTTGCAGAGTGTCCCAGGACACACCCAATGATCAATATTCAAGGATAAACAAATGTTGGGAAGAGGGTGGTTGCAGAGTATCCCAGGACACACCCAATGATCAATAGTCAAGGATAAACAAATGTTGAGAAGAGGGTGATTCCAGAGTGTCCCAGGACACACCCAATGATCAATATTCAAGAATAAACAAATGTTGAGAAGAGGGTGGTTGCAGAGTGTCCCATGGCACACCCAATGATCAAAATTCAAGGATAAACAAATGCGATAACATTAAAAATTGTAGAATAGACTTATGACTCCAATAAAAGATACCTTTGGTCCTATGGTGATTCAGTATAATTTCAGTTTATTTTAAAAACAATGTCAAGAATGAAAAATATCTGAACAGAAGGTGTATCTACTAGGTTATGTTACTTATACAAGAGACCCCACTTTCTAAGATAAAATTACCTCCCTTGCCAACATTTCTAGATTTATATTTATTTTCAGTTTAACCTTATTATTGATGATTTGTTTGTTTGATTGGGGTTTAATGCCATTCTCAATGGGTATTAGATATAGCTAAAAACTGAGAGGAAACCTCATAAAACTCCTCACCGAGATTGCCTCAGCCAAAGTGATGAGGTGTATTGAGACTCCATATAGGACATAAACTTATTATTTTTATTACATATTTTCAAAGACAAACATCTGTATTGCACTTGCATTCGAGTAAGCTCAGCCGGTAATTAGTTAATTTAAAAAGGGCAACTGACTTCATTGTTTGAAAACACGATAGTTATATCATCTAGTCGTGGCTGTCTCTCTATTGCATGCACTGGTGGATGCTTTCACATAAAACCGAAAGTAAGGGTTACGTCTCCAAGCAAAACAACAACAACAGCTTGTACATAACAACCTGTTACTAAAAACCAGATTTTTTAAAACTGCATGTCAACTTAACACATGCTAAATGTATGTGTTACTCAAAGAGCTATATTGATATGTATACAGCAGATTAACATTGCTCTTTGATGACCAATCTTGTGTATACGCCGTGTTGTAACAGATGCCTTCCAATGCATCCATAAGCCAACGGACATACTGGTGACCGACCGTGTTTTCGAACAATGACGTGTCCTGCCTTTTAAAATTAACTAATTAACGGCTATGCTTACTCGAATGCAAGTGCAATACAGATGTTTGTCTTTGAAAATATGCAATAAAAATAATAAGTTTAGGTCGAAAATCAGGGGTCTTTCCCTTTAATAAAAACAAGTGCTGCATAGCGCTGAAGTAAAGCATCAGAATGACAGAAAACTGCCTATACTTGAATCAAAATTCTCTGTAATTGGAATTGTACTTAATGTGTAATATACCCAAATACTGATAAGTCCATCTACTCACCTTCAATATGCTCTCTGATAAATGGATCCTCCATGATATTCCGTCGGTTCAATTTTAAAATCTTTTCGAACTCATTGATATCATTATTCTGGTAGGAGCTGTAGAAAAACATTCAGAAACATAACTTTAACCTTAGATTATGGATTGGTTCTAAACTGACATGACGTCCAACAAAAAGCTCAGAAAAATTTGTTAATTGATAGTGGTAGTTGATAGTTTATTTGATTTACGCTGTACATTATATTATTCACTCATATGACTGCCTGTCAGCCCAATGGGTGAAGGAAATCAGCCTCGACAGGACAATCACACACAAAAAAATTTAAACCTACAACAGATAATTTTTTGTGAGCTTTGAGATCAGTGGGCAACAAGCTCTCATTGTATGTCGTGCGTTTTGTTTGTTTGTTTTATTGGGGTGTTCGTACTTTAATAGTACGGTTATTTTGCTCATGACAGCATGGCAGCCTATGGGAGAAAGAAAATACTCAAGAGGTCTTGTCAATGACAACCAATAACCATGAGAGTGATGAGACAACAAAGGACAAAAACAAAGATGCCTTTGACCCATAGTAGAAGTCATGTTTGTTAACTAGATAACCCTAGTAAGGGATCTGTGATCTGCCTTTTTTTGTTTTGATTTAACATATCCAGCACAGACATAGACCTAAATAGAACTCTATTTTGTTGGGCAAAAACAAAAATAGCAATGGCAATCATAAAATGTCCACATCACCAATGGCAATTGTAAAATGATACATTTTAGGAACTAAGGTATTCATTTTCAGGCACCAGCAATAAACAATAATAGTACTCTAAATGAAATAGCTTAAGAAGATAATTTACTTGAAGCATTATATGAGGATCAATTACAAGTTTTAAAAAAAATGTTTGTTAGATTGTTTGATTGGGGTTTAACTTCTTACTCAAGGGTATTTAACTTATACGACGACTGATTGTCCACTTATCAATGTTCCTGGCCTTATTTTGGAGGAAAACCACCCCGCGATTGCCGGAGCCACATTGTGAGACTCACTCATATACCCGAGGGTCGACTGACGGGCTCGATCCTGTGAACAGTACATCGAAGTAGGATTAGTTAGCATACTCGCTAACATTAAGCCATGGCCGTGGGCCCTTTTCTAAAATGAGATTATTTGTAGTTGTAGCTGTAGTAAAAATTAGAACAGACCAAAATCATAAATAAAAAAATAAAATAGTGATGGTGATCGTAATACGCCCGCATCACCAATGTGAATGATATAGCTATATGAAATAGCTTCAAAAGAATAATTTTCTGGTAAAATTTTGTTTGTTTGTTTGTTTGATTGGGGATTAACGTTATACTCAAGGGTATTTCACGTATATGACGACGGATTGTCCACTTCACACTGTTCCTTGCCTCATTACGGTCGAAAACCGACAGAAAACCTCGTAAAAACCACCTCCGCAAATGCCGGAGCCACATCGTGTGACTCACTCTTATACATGATGGTCGACAGACGGACTCGAGTAAGCAAAATTTGAGAATTATAACTAACTAACATCGCAATTCTGGGTTAGGATTTGAAGATAACCTATTTGTCTCACGCGGACAGAGAAGATTTATTTATTTTGTGCAATAAGTGGACTTGAATCGTTTATTTTTCATAATGGTACAAGCTGGGTCGAGCCCAGAGTGTCCTCCCTTCTATATAAATACGATCTATATGGTACCGAGCCCCTGTGGTCATGTGAGTGAAATAACCATAAGTACGGCGTTAAACCCCAATCAAACAAGCAAACATTCTACGCCGAATATTAGAAGTAATTCGGGTAAGTAAGTTTAGATTTAAGGTTAGTATCAGGGTAAGTCGATTAGCCTTAACCCAGAAATAAAATTCGTGTTCTGACTTACAAGAAGGAAATACCGTTATCTGAGGTTGAAGTAAAACACTCTAAAGCCATTCCTTTATTCTTGGCGTATTAAACATGCGACACATCAAACGTACTAACTATCTATCCCTTTACGATCAGGACAGTGTACTAGGATGAAGTTCAGAGGAAGAATAATAATATACAGAGCCGAATAATTTGGACTACAAACGTACATACATCAAGGTGAAATTAAATGGTTCGCTGTGCTCACCAAAACGTCTGCAGTCTATCTCCTATACACACTTCAATGTCCTGGTGCATTGAGCGAGGGTCTTCTGCGGCCTTGAGCGAGGGTCTTCTGGGGCGTAGAGCGAGGGTCTTCTGCTGCGTTGAGCGAGGGTCTTCTGCTGCGTTGAAGGTTTGTGCATACAATTGGCGTGAGCCTTGTTACCGCTATAGTCCCACCTTTGGAGATAGAGAGGTGGGGTGGGGCCTGGGTGCTTGAAATTGCCCTATTGAAATGCAGCGTTTCTGCGGAAACAATAGCTTCTTTGCAAAGGCATTCAAACACGAGCTCAGTCCTGAACGCTGTGCCGTGTATTGTTTCGTTATGTAATCGTTAAACAATGCAATGGTGAGTAACAGTGAATCAGTTGTAATCTAGATGTCAGCTTCACCCACAACCACATGCAGTATATATCATTTGTTTGATTGGGGTTTAACGTCGTATTCAAGGGTATTTCACTTGTATGACAACGGATTGTCCATTTCCCACATTTCATAGCTTAAATGCCATGGCTAACCAGGAGGAAACCTTGTAAAAATCACCCCGCAATTACAAGAACCACATCATGTGACTTTCTCATATACCTGAAGGCCGACAGACGGACTCGAACCCGTGAAGGGTACTATGCGGACATGCTAAACACTAAGCCACGGCACTCAATATATAGCGTAAGTGCAAGTTAGTTAACCAACAACCAGTTAGGAGTTGTTGACTGTATCTATAAATGTCTATTTCAAAAGATTGGAATTTTGGCAGATTTTAAAAAGAAATTAATTTCTGAAAGATATATTTTGTATTTTATAGCGTGGGATCAACGGCAGAAACCAATATGCTCATTTTGGGGTAATTTATTTAAGCCCTGTGCTAAATTTATTGGTAATGGGTTATACGGGTAAGTAGACAATCCCGTTTGTTTTAATGTATTCAATTTTCTTATTTTATAGGACCAATGGAAACTCAATCTCATTTTTATCCAAATCCTGATTTAGGACATAAACACTTTTGCATTTGACCCCACGATACGGTTTCCAGCGTTTTCCACTTTATTTTACCACCTTTAGCGGATTTGTGCCCTGCAACCCAGCAGCCTAGCTGCAAAGCAAAAGTCAAGGAGCTGCGGGTCACGTGACCTGGTGACGTCAGGATAAGGATAGCAGATATTATTTATATGCTGGAAATATAGGACTTGCTCTGTACGCGAACGCAAAGGATAAACAAACAAAAAACTGTGACGGGGCACCCTTTCCCAGTTAATGATACAGTCATCAACGCATACTAATTCATTTAGCGTTGTAATAGACACATTCTGACATATAAACCATTACAAATGTACTCCTTTTTTCTGTCGTTATAATTCAATTAGCAATAAGTTTATACATGGTATTGGGATCTTTGCAAATTTTACATATTTGCTATCCTGAGTATCCACGCTGTCCAATATTCACCCAGAGTTCAAGCAAGACCTAACATGTGGGCTCGTTTAAGGGTACTTCACTTACAGGACGGTGGTGTACTTCCTACAGGAAACGACACAAGTGAACACCGCCATATTGTCAAGCTATGTTGGACAAGTAATGTTACAGCTGATCGCATAAATATACTTCCAAGACATATTTCCATGACCCAAAGAGTGTCAGTCCGTCTCGGCAGTGTATTTACCTACTAAATGGTCTTCCCGTGTGCCGGTATAGTCGTCACATGTGACCAAGGTTGCTGGCACCCTGCCAGTGATACATGTGATCTTGGATGTCTATATCAATGATACATAACCTATGTAAGTTTATTTGAGCCATGGGCAAATCCAGTCTACCTTTTCATGGAAGCGAAATTTGAAGAAATAATCCAGCGAATTTCCTCTTTTTGTCTCCTCGAAAGACATTGACGTTTATATCAACCTTACGTAATCCAGATAAAATGAGCCCTCACCGGCGATGTATCCCAACAATAATTGACACTAACACGATCATAAAACGTAATATGTTTTTGATATGTTGGAAAGTTAATCTTCTTTCAGTGTTCAGTAAAGACAGCATTGCTACTCTTCAGACAAACTGCCATTAGCCAGATGGCGTCTTCAATGGGACTTGTAATATCGTTGCAATTATTTCTAGCTGAACGTAATACATGTTTTGTACTTGTATTAGCGAGTCCCCCAACTAAATCAATGAATAAACAACTAAACGAAATTTGAATAGCTTTTGCATAAAAAGTAAATGCTAGTATATTAACACCAAATATGCTTATATATACAATTAAGAATTTGTATTTTTTTGTGAAACAATTGAAAAGTAAATCGATCGGATTCATGATATAGGCTACATGGACAATAAAGCTCATGGTCAGTAAATACAAATTTTTATTTATTTTCTCCCTGATTTGTGTTATTTTTTTGTGTTTTACAATAAGCGTAAAGTTGAATATGAAAATGAAATGCAATCTAAATATAGAATCATGATATTGGTAAATACAAGATACAATCTAAAATTATGAAAAAGTTGTATGTGAAAGGGAATTGCAATCTAAATATATAATCATGATATGGGTATATAAAATACACAATCTAAAATTATGAATTAAAATGGTATGATCGTTGTGTTTTTAGTTTTATATATTATACAGTGTGTTTTATATATACTGGGCTTTTACGCCAATGGGTGAAGGAAAAACAACAATGCAAAAGGTCACTATCCCAAAGACAAAAAACAGATTGGCTTTATGTTGTCCTTTGTATCTGTGAGCACCAGGGCATCAAAATACTTCCTCTGTCCGCTCTTTCTGCCTTTACAGCAGTAACTTTCGGTTAGAGAATTTTATCATGTGATTTATTTTAGACAGAAAGAGACCTGTAAACTGTTCGGGCTGATTTAATAATACAATAATCAACTTGACAACAATACTATTGACAAAAACAACCGGTATGATAATATATACGTTACTAGGTAACTATCCTATGTGTACAACGTTTAATTGAGGCGTCTTATACGGTTCACAAGGAACCCATTTAGCTTAGTTGATAGTCTGTTTTATAAAATGCCATGGACTTCCGGGTTATAAAGATCGTCTACCCCTCTTCCTTTCCCAAATTGACTGTAGCACCGTTTCGAGTCCAGTGGTAGTGACGTCGTTTAAAAGCAGCCAATCAGATTGGGCCTTTCATTATTCCCACCAAGTATGGCATTTCATCACCCAACATGGTCTGTAGCTAACACAGTGAGCAAGAGGCACACTGCAAGCGAACAGGAAACGATTTGTCGCCGATTATTTTGGACCAACATACAATATAGCACAAGAACCGACAAGTGACCGTGTCCACTTATCTTGATAATTTTGGCTGGGGCAACTGGTAAACGAATTCATTTTATTTAATCTGTTTCCTCAATGCCAATGAAATTTTAGCTCCGCTTTAATAGATACAGAGACAAAGGTGGAGTGAGAGTAAGAATTATCTGATATCCACTTGTCGCTGAACAATGGGTCCAGGCAATTGTTTCATGCTATCAGCGTACACACTGAGACCGGATATGGCACTTCGTAGGTCCCGAAGTAAACTGCACTTGTTCTTTTGGAGAATCAGAAATTCTCAGCTCTAAAGCCAAGGCCAAACTCTGCACAAATTTTTTTGAGTATGGCTTCCAGTTGTGGTGGGCCACAGTAAAACACGCAGGCTTTCTTGGGTCCACCTAATATGTTGGAAAATATCTGCAAACAAAATAAATGGATAGCACATTTTATTATAGGGTTTAAATATTAGAGCATTCGTAGACATGAATGTTTTATAGCAAAAAATAACAGTGTTGTCTTCATTGCCTTCATAAACGCAAAGGCAAAGGCGTGAGTCATATTTCTGAGGAAAACCACCCCCAGCTTTAATGAGAATGTGAATATACGTGGTCCGTTGGCCTATAGGATTAAATTCAATATACCGGGGCAAGTACCAGTCCGCCCCTGGGCACGTCTTTTCGTATAGCTTTTAATCAAAAATGAATCAATACTCTAATGAGCATTTACCTTTCTCCAGTTTGGTCTACCAGGTTGAATCCGGGCCCTTAAACCACAGAGTGGGTCACGTGCTTCTTCCTGGTAGCACAACTCCAGTGCCATTTGCAGCGCAACAGCACGAATGTCGCTCCGAGCTAAAGCGGAAGTGACGTGTAGATTCAGTTCCAGAAATTTTTCATCATCAGCAAATAGCGCCTGTTCTTCCTCCAACTCCCCGAGAACTCCTAAGAACCATTCCAGGGCGTTAAATGTACGAGTCACCCAAATAAACTCAACCTGCAAACACCGTGGAAAACATGTGAATCTTACTAATTAATAATTAACACCTAAAGACATAATCACTTCTAACAAACACTGGTCTTCAATTTTCTCTTTCCAATATTTCGATTGTATCTAACCGTTTAATTTTGAAGTGTGTATTTTTTTTGTCAAATTTTCTGGTGTTTGGTGTGAAGCGAAATGGCCTTTCAGACCTATTAGCCAATTAGAGGGCGCATTACGGCCAACGGACTACTTTCCAGTGACATCGAAGCGATACACAGGCTATCGTACAGATCAAATATGCTGGAAATAAGTAAGAAATATTTAGTGACTTTTCAAAAGTAAACATTTATTAATTGCCTTGTTGCAGTGCATCGGTTGATAATCATATATTTAAAGAATGATCTGCTGTGCTTTCTTGCTCAGCGAGAGACTTTAGCAAGCAGAAGTTTTAAAAGAGTGTTTGTTGGTTTGTTTGGAATCTACACGTCAACGCCCTTCTAGGTATAAAAGAAGATTTAAACTTTATGGTAACAACAAGTATTACCAGAAGTCTAGTAACTAGCAGTATGCAACTGCCATTATAGATCAGCTAACCGGCATTGGGGACCGAGCCAACTGTTATAACATATCATGTGACCTAGAACACAAGAAAATTTAGAAGAACGCAACTTTAAAAATGATGCATTCTGGGAAACATCTGGCGTTCCTCGGTCATAATGTTGCTTACTAAACGCGACACATTTACCCAGTGCCTGTTAAATATGCCTTAAACGGCAACTAAATCGATAAATATTAAGCCAGTCGTCCGAACGAAAACGATTGCTATACACAGTGGCTGATTAGGGACGAAATTACCTAGAGCTCTTTGCAACTAAAAACAAAACGTCTGAAATGTGACGTCACCGTTTTTTGCTGGTCTACAATGCCGTGGAAATTACTATACGACAGTTGCATACTTCTAGATAATTGACTTCCGGTATTACATATTCCGGATAAAACAAACTTTCCCAGTTCATATTTCCGCCATGCAGTTGTCACTTATGTTTGTTTTTGTTTGTCTGGTGAAGGTAAATTCAATTTTCCAAAAAAAGAAAGAAAATAGATAAAGATTCACAACTGAAGCCACGTGATGTTGCGAAATGTCCGCACTTTCGTCTCCAGTAGTTGGTTGTATATACTATTTTGCCATCAATGAAATAAATCGTACAAACTCGGTTCAATTGTTAACTGTTAATTCGTCACCTGGCTGTCGTTTTAAGGAACGCCTATAGTGTGTTAGCAAGCCCTTGGGTTATCCAATTTCTATCTCTCGATTAGTGTCTGCTTCGACTAACAGGGGAAAAAATACATAATTTGTAAGAATTTAAAGAATCTATAGTCTATTACGGACTTGTAACATATATGTTCCTTTTAAAGTTACCTTTTTCGGCGCCCGTATCAACCCATCATTCTGAAAGAGTTTCCAGCAATGGTTGCATTCAGGACAAATGGCTCGTTGGCGCTTCCGTCGGTGCATGATGCTTTGTAAGATGCTGGCGAACGGTGTCACACCAATCCCGGCAGCTATCAATATAGCGTGGTCAACATCATAAACAGTAGTTGATGGTGAGCCGTAGGGACCATCAATCTTGGCCTGTCAGCAGAAATAACAATTCGTCACTACAAGTGGTCAGAGCAAATATTTTGTATATGTGTGATGTGGATTACTTATTAATTTGATTGGTGTATAACGTCGTACTCAAGAATATTAAACTTTCTGTGGCGATTCTGTACCACATGTAATAGGCGGAAGACTTCCAGGATCTCTGTAATGAGATTTTCCATTTTAAACGAAGGGTAGACAATAGGCATAGGACCTGTGAGCCGCTCAATGAAGAGAATTCGGCAACTTTATTGACACTTCAGGTAGCCACTACACGGATTTCATTTGGTAGGGGGGGAGCGGGGGGGACATAACTATCATTCAACAGTTTCTAATTATTTGTGATATACATTGGCATCCTGTACGGTTAGAGTGAAATAAAAAAATTTAAATAACATTGAATAAATATAAATAGTAAATATATACAAAAAATTACTAAAACGCTTAGCTGCGTTGGTTATTTGTTTGTTTGATTGGGGTTTAATGCCGTACTTCAGGCTGTTTCTCTCATATGAAGGCGTACCAGTCCAATGGATGAAGGAAACCACCCTAGGTGCCACTGGCAACAAACAAAGACAAGACAAATACAGGACAATTGCTGAACGTAATACAAAGACATACAACAGTTCAGCTTCATGTTGCCCAATAACTCTTAGAGCACCAGGGCAAGAGGAATCTTCCACCAAACCCTCCTAGTGAGCGGTTTTCATTAAAACACAACTGGTTGAATAAACCACATTATGATTCGATTGTTGGGGTTGACATGTGATTAAAGTTATTTTCCTCATACGACAGCGAGCTAGCCCAGTGGGTTTAAGAAACCACCATTCATCACCACTGACAATGAAAGACTAATCCTGTCAACTGATCAAAACCTTCAAACAGGCGGAGTCGAAAATGGGAATTTTGATATCCCTGTAGTAAAGTATATCCTGACAAAAGGGTACCCTGTCTCAGTATTTTCAAAGGGCTGTGAACTATGTGGGACAGAACTCGTCAGCCTAGTTTTGAGACAGTTCACAGTTCAATCCTTTATTGCAATTGACCTTTCTGGTCAAGAAATACATATATGTCAAGGATTAGGATAAATTCATCATAACTCCTACATCATTGAGTGGGGTAACGTGATGTCACATCGAAAGTAGAATCCATTCTTGTTTTTAAAAGAGGTGGAAGTGATTCAACTTACGTGATTAAAATCCCACTGAGGAAGGTGTTGACGGTCAAACTGACAATTGGCAAGCGACGGGCTATGACAATTGAGTAGCGTAATGAAAGAGTGAATTCTGATTACCCACTTTTACAAAATTTCTGAAAGCTTAAGTAACAATTTCTCTAATCAGGCGAATTCCAGCTTTGTGTTATCAACTATCATTCTATAGTTTTAAAAATGAAACATATAGGCTCTAAACCTAAAATACCAAAACAACAATTCCTCCTCAAAACTATACTTTTACCTTAACTTTGCTCAGCACATTTCTTCTGCAAACCCAATCATTGGTGGTTCCCACGTATTCCACATCACTTATTTTCCCGTTAACAAATGATTCCATCGGGAGACTAGGGCGCATCATTACCATAGACACGGCAGTGTTACTTTTCTCGGATGCCGATAAACCTCGTAATGTTAATAATTGCTGGCCTTGAGGCTTACTGTTCGTGGAAGTTTCATGCTCAAACGAAACATTGTCAAAAGCGGATTTCGTTGCGTCAGTAGTAGAAGTGCCTGTAGATGAATTTAATGAAGAAACTATAGAACATCGGCCAGTCCAAGACTCCCCTAAAGCCCGTAATCGATTCGTCCAATCACCAACCGCCTGCACATGCAATGATATGTAATCTAGAAAAAGAAGAATAATTAACTTAATTTAGACCTGGATTTCAATACGCCAGTGAGATCTATGGCTTAAAAAAAAACACAACAGCAAAGCCTGCATTTCATTCTTTTTTTCCATGTTCTCAAATGGAGTTGACAGTCTTATTCGGTCAATGTCATGATCACTGCTGAACTGGGAAAGTGTCTGCTTATTAGTTAAATTTTTATATAAATAATAAATATAATATTACACAGTGACAATTGAATTCCCTAAATATTGCAAGAGACGCTTCCAACTCCATTTGAGATTTCTACGCCTAAACATGTTCACACGACGATCGTGTATCTATGCTATATGTATTGAAATGAGATCAGGTTTGGCTACTTTACAAGAGTAATATATCTCATATATTTACCAAGTCAGTTTCTCGTCATTTTCATCTGTTCCTCAACTCGACAGAGGAACTATTTTGTGTCCGGGAGTTCGCACAGGTACGATTCAGGTTTTGCTGGATGTTAATTGAATGGTGGAAGGATAATCAGTGGGTTATCATGTCCGCCATTCACTCCAGCAAAATCCATGGTCTTCAAAGTTCACTGTATAATATCCTCTATGAATTTATATTTTCGTCAGTCCTTTTATTTGTTTGGTTTTGTGTTTGCTGTTGTTTTTTGTTGCTGTTTTTTTGTGAAGGGAGGGGGGGGGGGGGGCTAATAAAAATTGATTCAAA